>OZ059902.1:2919512-3109512 GCA_964057215.1 Oscheius myriophilus | reverse complement strand
ATCTAGCTACTGCACTCCGACCTTGACCGGAAATTTATACCTTACAACCTGTTTAGAATGAGTGAAGATAGGTTTATCGGTTTATTTAATGCTTAAATGTCTATTTAAAGTTACGCTAATGTTCAATATTTTAGCTTACAAACGGCAGACAAGGAGTGCATGTGTGTTTCAAATTAATTTTGCCGTTTGCCTTGTTGAAGATAAGCAGCTCAATACGATCACACAAATCAGAACAAAACATAGCAAAAGTTTTGTTTTGCCTGTGCCCCATTGGTAAAATATTTTTTTTAAAATAGCGTTTATCTTAATTTGTTTTAGATACCAATATACATAAGAGCATACCTGACTGTATGAAGGCAGCTCGTCATCAGTAACTGCGTAAATTGACGCCAATGCACCACAACAGTGATCCTGAAAGAAACATTTATTTATTTTTCGCATTGCACTTATTGCCATTCAATTAAATCTTTTTTTCATTTTTGAAATTCATGAAAAAAAAACAACAGGAAACTTTTAGCAACTATGGGTCGGCTTGTCTGAACGGAAATTAGTCTCACGCTTGCCAGTTGAAGCGATTTTCCCAACAGCGTTTCAGAAAACGGTTTTTAAATGGCCTCGTTTGCAACTGATTTGAGTGTCGAACCCCTCCCCCATTCCTAACTTTCTTTGCTGCGTATTTTATTTCTCAAGGGATTACAAAAAAAGGCGAACGCAATTTTTGTCATTTTCGAAGCTTAGTTTTCGTACAACCACAATTTCAAACAAAAATTTATAGATCAAAATATTTTTGGAACCTGGAACACAAACCTGGAACATCTTGAGACATTTCTCCTCCACTGCAATGTGATAGTCGTAGAACTGCTTAAGAGACCGCAGACGATGCACTTCAGCATTATCTCTGAACTGCTTCAGCTGGAAGATATTACTAGCTCCACTGGCATGTTCATCAATCAAAGCAATGATTTGGCCGGATCCTGGTTGACCACATCTTGCAGCTCTTCCGTAGGCTTGGTCTTCAATGCGGCTGTTTTCCGGCAGAAACGAGACGATAACGTGTAATCCTCCTGATTCGATCAGGTCCTTGTTAAGCTTGATATCAGTTCCTCTTCCGGCCAAGTTTGTGGAAATGATAAGTTGGCAGCAGCGAAGACCTCCGGACGAGTCAAAGTCGAACACGTCAAATTCTCTTTGATATAGGATCGCCTTGTCGAAAAGCTTGGGCATTTTGCCGTTTTTTGCAATTTTGTTCAACTCCTTGTTCAGTTTTTTAACAACGGAAATTGATTTGCAGATAAGAAGAACAGATCTTTTTGCGTTGAACTGGTCACAGATTTCATCGTAGACTTCGGTTATCCATTCATCCTCAGATTTCGCCAAGACCGGCGCGTTTTCATTGAACTCCTTTGGTTTGCAAGTAGGGATTCTCATGACATCGGCATTGTAGAGTTCTCTCAGACTGTCCGATTCTACCTTTGAACCTAAAGTTCCACTGAATCCGTTGATCTTTGTGTAACTTTTCAGGTAGGAAACATTGGAAACAAAGACGGCTTTTAGGCTTATTGCAGTCAGTCGGCAACCGTGTTTCAACTGCAAGAATTGGTGAAGTCCCTCGCTCCACTGAGAACTGCTCAGGTCTGTTCCTGTTCCTTTGTCAATAATTGTGACGACAGGGTGAAGATTTCCAGTACGGCCACTGCGATCCACGTCGACCACGTACTCGTCGTTGTGCTGCAGAAACAGTCCTTTTAGAGCGTTGTCCACAAATTCATTCAAATGTTGAAGCACAAATCCATAGAGGTAACTTGGTATTAAGATTTCTCTTTCTCTATTCAGTACAATGGTCATCACCCCCATTATTCGTTTTGTCAAAAGACCTCCGCAAGAAGTATAGAGTTCCTGACAAAGTTGAGTCAGTTCATCTTCGTTAGGTTGTTGAAGCACACCCTCGTTGTCGACGATATTGTTCTTAACCAAGTGTCTCCAAATTACAGCAATTTTTCCTGATTGTTTGTCGTGGAGCAGAAGGTTGTGGATGTCATCTTTAGTTATCATTCCAAACAAATCTACCAGTACAGCTTTCCGAATTCTTTCCGAAGTTGACAGGGTTGAACCGCCAGCATAAGTGTAAACTTGTTTGTGAAGAAAGACAAAAAGCGACTCCAGTAGCTCAAGTCCGGGAACATTGTGTGACAAGTAGAGCATATTGCTACCGTTGTCTAAAAACATACTGTCCACTTCGTCCACAAGGACGCTATCCTTTTGTCTCCTTCCCAGGATGTTCCGCTTGTAGAAGTTATGCAGTAAATGATCTCTCTCGAAACGAGAAATGTCTCCGTAGACAACAGCACACTTGTAGGCCTTCTTCCGTTCTTCGGCGTTTTCGTTGCAGTTGTGTCCAACTTGAATGCCGAAAGCCTCATAGATGTCTTTCATGCTGTCTGCATCACGCTGTGCCAGCACAGATGAACTTGTGATGATATCAACAGTGCCTCCATCGAGCATAATTTTCAAAATAGCTAGAGAAGCAATGATGTAGGATTTTCCCTCGCCAGTGTTGACCTGACAGAGAAGATTTTTTGGGTGATTGTAGCCACTGAGAACTGCAATTTTTTGAGTATTTCTTAGCTGAATGCCCCTTTTCTCTGAAAGCACCTTATCGATTTTGGCCAGAATATCCATACAGCTCCCCTCATTGAAGTTAATCATTTGACCAATTTTTGTCATTTTCAAAGCACGTTCAGTCTTTTCTTCTTCGGAATCATGAGGATTTGTAGACAGCTTGATCAATTCTTCCAGGCTTCTGTCTGAAGTCGGGTAGACCTTTTCAAACTCTGGGAGTGTATTCTTCAAATGCTTGATCCAATGTTGTTGCTTACATTCATCGGCTACCATAGAAATCTCGACACTCTCTTTCGTTTTAAAGCAGTCAATGCCTTTTGCAAGTGTTGAAGCCGCTGTGAAGATTTTAATAACTGCTTCCTGAGTTGACTTGTCAAAAACAATTTCTTTGAAGTAGATCAAAAACGCCAATCTTGAAATCAACTTTTCATAGATAAAATAACCTTCTTCTTTGAGTTTATTCACTATGTTTTGTAGTTGCTCAACCTCTTTCAGTCCGGCTGAGTTGAGCATAATAAAAAAATAACCAGCTGTGCCGTATGCAGCCATCAATGGCTCAAAGCTGTTCCATTTTTGACACTCCGCAATGTCTATCCACTCTTTCAAGGGACGTTCTTCTAGCTGGGCAAAACAGTTGTCGGCGTGAGAAAGCATTTCAATTAGGAGAGGAATCTTGTCAGTGTACTTGTTCCAATTGAGTTCATGCAGTTTGGATCCAAACAAAGCTTGAAGACGTTTGTCTTTAATACTGGCAAGCTGCTCCGTTAGCGCCCAAAGAGGTTTTGATTGACCATGGGTCACATTCACAATCCGAAGAGCAAGGGCGATCTCACAAAGAGAACCGTGGGGTCCTAAGAGGCGATAACACATCTTTTCCAAAGAAACATTACAGTTGCAGACTAAATCCACAACAGTATTAAGAAGAAACTGAAGTTCAACAAGAGACTGGTCAAAACCTCGAAGCTCAAACAGTCGTCGCAGAAACCTTAGAAGAAGATCAGATTGCAAGGTAGCAGTTGCTCCTTCACTCCATGTTTGTAAAATAGGTCGCACTGTAGGAATCAGAAACATTGTAATGTCCGATGCATATGACAGCGGAAGAGGATTGGTGAGGTTGCATGAATTCAGAACGGCTCTCAACCAGCGAACTCCTTTATTGGCAGAAATTGATGTCACATCTCCACGTTTTGTTAGAAAAAGCCGAATAGTTTCAGAAGATCCGCGGTTGATATTTTCCACCAAACGCATCCGAGCGTATCCACTTTCACAAAAGACTTGAATATTGAGATTGTTGTGCTCCGCAAGCAACGATCGATAAGATGCTGATCGTAGTCCTTGGTTTTCCATATGATCGCGGAAAGTGCTGTCAATTGGAAGCATGTGGTACTTTCCAATAGCTAGCATTAATTCTCCATTGTTTTTGAAAACAACTTCTTTGGCCGTTAACCAGTCTCTTGGTGTAGAGTCGTCGTTTCTGTACCTCAAATGGTAACGAAACATCTTTGAGCAAAAGTCCAAAATTTGCTCAGATAAGAACCTCATAAAGATCAGGCTTGTCGCATGGGAGCCAACATTTTTTCGATGCCCTTTGTAGTCGAGCTCCAGAGTAAAGCGGTCTTTCAAATCCGGGCGATCCTTCATTAGTTTCCGTAACTCTCCAAAGAGATTGTTCATTAACGTGGTTTTTTCCTGGTACTTATATACATCAGCAAACTGACTGTTTTTTCTTTTTTTTGAAAATTTTGAAAATTTTGTGTTGTTCATATATGTTGAATCCTTCTCTGTCAAAGTTTGTTTCTTTGCTTCAAAATGTTCGTTGAGGTTGTTTTTGTTGTCTATTAATTCCGTGGCTTCTTCTCCCATGTCTAAACCTCCGTTCAGCTGCTGTGCTTCATGTGCCACCTTAGCTTCCTCCTCTTGATGCTGAAGCTCTTCATCAGACATGAATGATTTGAGATAGTTTTGAACAGCAACTTGATCGCTCCAGTTCAAATCTTTGTTTTCAAATTTTTCTAGCACTTCCAATTTTCTGAGATCTTTGTGTAGCTTGTTCAAAACAAAAATTATATCATGGTCAACCCAGTACTTGGCCATTCCTTTCATCAATCCAACAACAAGGTTTTTGCAGTTTTCATCTGACAAGATTTCATCTTCCAACGGTGTACTGATAACATCAATGAGTTCTTCATTTTCAAGAGTCAAATCCAATGATGGTTTTAAAACAAGATTTATCTTCAAGTCAGAATCAGATAGACTCAGCTTATCGGCAAAGTCCCGCCTTACACGAGAAGCAAATTCTTCCAACTCATGTCTACTCATGCCGTTGCGTAGAAAACCATTGCACAGTTCTTGTCCCCAAAGTTCCTTATGTTCCAATACCGTTATCATACTCTCAATGCAAGATTGCACATCTCGGCAGTCCAAACAGACCACAAAAACGTCTTTGAGTACCTCCACAACTTCCAAAATGTTCGTCAAATCCACGTTTCTAATCCTTTGGAGAACCAGTTCAGTTTTCGGTCGTTGCCTTCTGATGTTGATCTCGTGAGCTCCCACATCTTCAACTTGGGTTCGCACAACTGTCAACTCCTCCTGCATGTGCTCTTCAGTTTCTTCTTCCTCTTCGGCGTGTAAATCGTCAAATGTCATTTTTTCCAGAACTAACTCTACTTCGTTCTCGACAAAGCAGCTGTTAAATTCGACCATAATGTCTTCTAGAAGAATGGTTTGTTGACTAACTGCCTTGGACTTCGACGCTCGATCAGTTGCTGTTCTTTTCTCCGTTGTCCTACTGCCTCCAACTGATTCCGCCTTTACCTCCTCAAACAGAACAAAGCATTCATTGTCGCTTTTCTTATACTTGAAGTAACCATTAAATCGTCGCTTATTTCCTCCTCTTTCGTAAAAGTAGGTTTTTTTCAGTTTCTCTCGTTCATTTGATCCAATGTAGTACTTGCATCCGCCAGTCTCCGATCGATCAATCATCACTATGTCGTTTCCGCTCTTTCCTGGATCTCCGCCGATACCACAGATTCCGTCGACCCCGTCTGTCCCAGGTTGCTTGTGCGCAACAATGCCTTTCAGTTGTCTTCCAGTTTTCAGCGAAAAGGCTACAAAATCTCCCTGTCGGCCTCCTTCTCCTCCTACTCCGTTGGAGCCTCCAACTCCAGGTGGGCCACCTTTTGCTCCATAAACAGCAAAGTAGAGATCGTAAAGCGTGAAAAACGATTGCTTGAAACCACCCAGTGAGTACTCAATCGTCCTCCCTTCGGAATCCTTGTATTTGTGGTAAAGATACTGACTTCCAGTGACAATAGATGAACTTTTGAAAGTATTTTCAAATTTGTTTCCTGGAGAGTATTCGATGAAATACTCCATTGATGTGAAGTAGATGCTTCCATAGCTTGGACACAGGCTATTCAGTTCGTCTTTTGTAACTCCTTTGCCTTTTTTTCCATTTCCACCGCGTCCTCCATTTTGTCCTCCTTCTCCATTGCCACCGCAGAGTTTTACTGTCAACCAATTGGGATTTGTGATTTCACCGCTCACGATCGTAATGTTTCCGCTAGACTCTCCGGCAAGACCGTCGATTCCTGGATCTCCGTCTTTTCCTGCACCCGGAATAGAGTTAGACCTAGCCCGTAAAAGACAAGAGTGACCCAAACCTGAAATACACAAGTTCTGCATTTCTTTAGATGTACGTTATCGCCAAAATGAAATCATATGCTAATTGCGGAAATGTGGAAATCATGCTCTGTCGTCTACTGATTAGACCAGCATACACACACACTCACACACTCACACACTCACACACTCACACACTCACACACTCACACACTCACACACTCACACACTCACACACTCACACACCCACACACTCACACACTCACACACTCACACACTCACACACTCACACACTCACACACTCACACACTCACACACTCACACACTCACACACTCACACACTCACACACTCACACACTCACACACTCACACACTCACACACTCACACACTCACACACTCACACACTCACACACTCACACACTCACACAATCACACACTCAAAACACTCACACACTCACACACTCACACAATCACACACTCAAAACACTCACACACTCACACACTCACACACTCACACACTCACACACTCACACACTCACACACTCACACACTCACACACTCACACACTCACACACTCACACACTCACACACTCACACACTCACACACTCACACACTCACACACTCACACACTCACACACTCACACACTCACACACTCACACACTCACACAATCACACACTCACACAATCACACACTCAAAACACTCACACACTCACACACAAATTTCAAATTTCAAATTCTCACCTGACACATCGAAAGTCACATTCTCCCGTTGCACAACAACGTTTCCAGCTACAATTGAAAGGTTCTTCCCGTGCATGTAATTGTTTTCCAAGTCGCAATCCAGAAACATCATCAATTTTGCGTAGATGTTGATCTCCTTCGCTTGAGGGTGTTCATCCAGAAGTTGCTCAATTTGGGCATCACTCAGATACATGATCTTCTGTGACACGACGAGTCTCATTCGATCATTTCCAGTTGACTTTTCTTCAACGTTTAGCCGTAGTACGTCCTCCAAGTAGGAGAAGATTGCTGTACTTGTTTCAGAGGAAAGTTTTCTAGAATCAATGTCATCTAGTGCTTGTTTGAACTCTTCATAGAGACGTCCTCCACTTTCGATTTGGATGTTTTGTAGATCCGACAGTTGAACTGCTCCAGAACATGATGATCGGATTCTTTTCCAGAAGTCAAACTCTCTTTTTATCAGGTTTGGAGATGACAGCCAGGTTGCAATTGATCGAAAAAGTTCCTTCTCCGCCTTCTCATTTGCGAAATATGGAGCTAGATGATTGAGGTTGTTTTTCCAAGAACTCGCCAGTTTGCTGGCTTTTTTGGGCTCCAAGACTTTGACGGCGTTTCCGAGTAGCGTTTTGTGCGATTTTCTGAAGAAGCTCTTGTTTTGTCAAACTGGTGAGTAAATGAGACTAAGATAGAGGCAGAGAAAAGAACAGAAACGAAGAAAGAGATACAACATTATACACAAAAAGAAAAAAAATGCAAAAAAAAGGACAAAGAAAGGTACATGCAAAAATAGAGAAAAACAGACAGAGAAAGAAAGAAAGAGAAAGAGGGAGAGAGAGAGAGAGAAAAAAAAAGAGAAAGAGCGCAGAAAAAACCCACGGTTTCAAAAGCTGGCTCCAGAAGTCAGAATCCACAGTAAGATCCGGATTTCTTCTACATCTTTCAAAAAAGTCATCGTCTAATTGAAGACAGCAATCGGACAAGCTCTCATTCACATGCAATGTCAGCACTCCAGCCGAAAGGAAGCTGTAGAGTTTCTTTATTTCCTCTTCAGCAAGCTGAAAAAAGTTTTTCAGATAAAGTAAAAAGAGCTTATCGTCTAAAAAGATGATTCTTACCTCATTTAAAGATTTACTTGTGAACTTTCCAAGAAGTTTCTGAAATGACTCATAGTTGCTGACACTTTCTGCTACATCCAGTAGGCAGGTTTCTCGGCTGAAGGCCAGTCCATCATTCTCAGCTGAAAATTGTTTTTCTAAGTTTGAAAATAGAATAAGTTCTTTTCACATATCGAGTGAATTTCGAGCTTTTAAAAAAATTAAATTTGCACTTTTGAGAAGTTAAATTTAACGGAAATGGTAACCATATTCCCTTTTTTGGCGAGTTTTGTCTGGAACTTTTCCTAAACCGGTTCCAAAGGTTCGTGACCAGTGGAATGAAGAGTTGTTTTTTTAAACGTTGTCAAAGACCGACTTATTTTTTTTTCAAAAAGGAAAAATGGCACGTTACAATTCAGAACTAACGATGCCGAGATTGACAGCTTGGCAAAGTTTTTGTCAGAAACAAATATTATTAATTTCAATACCGTTCTTCGATGTTTTGACTTGAAACCAAAAATTACTAACTCTGGCTTAACTGCAAATCTTTGTTTTGAATTGGAATTATAGCTCCCGCCAACCCTACTTTGGCGGGTTTTTAAAATTGGGGAGTACAAAATGTTTTAATACAAAATGTACAAAATGCTAAAGGGGCCGTCAGGGGCCTTTTCGGAATAGAATTAAACCGTATGCAAATAAATCATTCCAATCGAAATGATTTTTTCGAACAACGCTCCAGCCAACGGTTATGCGCACAGTTCTTGCCAAATATGCAGCATATGAAAAGGCCCCTGACGGCCCCTTCAAAGATGTTTATAGAGAACATTTCACACTGTCTTATTTTTTTGCGGCAACAAGTTGGATTTTAAGTGAGATTCCCATAAATTTTAGAACCTACCTTTCTTCCGTTGTTTTGAATCAGAAAAATTTTCTGGAGTCGGTGGCATGACTCATTCAGATGTGTTTTTGTCTGATCTGTAAACGATGTACATATATAAAAATGTGTGCAGAAGTACCTGGAGATGTTCTCACAAACCCTAGTGGCCAAAAACAAGTATTCCCTGAAAATTTGTTCAAAAAACTACTACAAATAGAGACGAAGGATTACTAGGGACCAACCCCTGTGCATTAAAAACCATAATGAATAGGTAGGTACATACAACATTTTATTATACCGGGAATTTAAACACGTCCATTAAATTTAAGGCAGTTTTTAGTACATTGTTGCCTAAGGAGTTAAATAGAGGTAGTATGTTTTTACACAAAAAATTATTTATTTTTTATGGTAATGGGTCTTGACTCGTTCTCCGGAAAGTCTCTGAGAATTTTGCCCAATTGTGTAAGGATTGGGAATTTTCTTAGCAACTTTCTTAATGTACCTTTCAGTGGTATTATCAACATGATTCGGGGTATACGGGTCATCTGAATAGGTGTAGGGTGCACCGGTCACTCCAAAATAGTTCGATCTGCTTTTCCAGACTGTATCGATGGTCATTCCATTTTGGGAGATTGAGGTGTTCTGAAGATTAGTGGAAATGCCGAAGAACTCCTTGGGAACAGTGTCTAAGTAGGCTAAATCTTGTTGATCGCTGGTCATGTTGCCGTTGGGGTCAACGTCTTTTCCGTGTTTCATGATGTGGTATACAGCAGATAGCGGATGGCTCATGGGCAGGGTGAAATCGTCGCCGAAGAAACGCTCCTCCAAAATCTAAACAAACTTTTTCATTTTCTCTTCTAATATCTTTGGAGAGCTGAAAATTTGCCAAAAAAGCCTAATTGGCAAACAAAAATGTTATAGTCTGTGTCCGAATAACAGCCGTCCCTTTGGAACCTTAAAGGATTCTAGGTATCTGGTCCCGCCGCGAGTAGGTCAGAAAAGCCGCCAACTGCGGACGCGCTAGAGAGTGCGCTTTAATTGAAGTGCGCAGAGAAATCAGCCAAATCAGCGTCTGAGCAGTGTTGCTTTTTTGCATGAAATTATCAGGAAGGCCAGTTGTTTTTCGGACACAGACTATATTCAAATTTTATGGTGAACAAAATTGAAGGGAAGTTTTCGAACAAATGCATGACTGTATCAAGACAATAAGGAATTAATCGATTTCATCTGTTACTAACTATTTAAACTCATCTTAATGAATGTTTTTTTTTACTTCACACAGGCACACTTTCAGCAATTGCAAAGAGAAAATTTTTTCGACCTACCAAAAATGAATTTTTCCCTGATCGAATCGATGGAAAAGTTCGCTTTCAAAGGCATTTTTCGTCATGATGGGGTCCAGATAATTCTAACATTAATATTTGTTTAGAAGCGCAAGAAAAAGTAGAATTTAATGGTTTAACTCACATTTTGCGCGTCTTTTAAGTCAAGGATCGAAAAATGCGAAAAACTGCATTTTTAAACGTCAAATCTCACTTTTTTGAGGCTTTCTGGGCCCTGTGCGGGTGTACACTAACTTTTCACTATTAAAAGCTTAGATTTAGTGTATTCACGCCAAAAGTAAGTGGAAAAACACCACTTCGATTGATTTTGACCAATTTTGCAAAATTACAGTACCCTACCGTAACCCAGGTCAAAAAATCGATAATGAGCTAAAACTTTCAAATGGCTTACATATGCCCTAGGAAGGTTTTATACCAAATCTGAGCCGATTCTGAGACTATGACCTAATTTCTAAGACAGTGGCCTTACGCGGACCGCTCGATACTTCCAGAGACTGTGTCTTAATGAGCTCCTCAGGGCCTTTTTAGAATCGTATGCTAATGAGGGCTTGTCAAGCATTTTGCGCATGACCGTTTGCTGGATCGGTGTTGGATAAAATGATTTCAATTGAAATGACTTGATTTGCATACCGCCCATTTTCAATTCGAAAAGGCCCCAGGCGGTCCCTTTAAAATAACTTTATAAACATACTTAAATTCTCAGGTCTAATTTTTTTTGTTTTTTTTTGTTATAAAGTCCTTTCCAATTTTAGTTTCACCCGGATCACAGTTTTTTGCTGTAACGCGTACTTCATTTTCAGTCACACGACAACTATGTGAGAATTGAATTCTTTTGGAGATCAATTCAATTACTTATAATACGCTTATAAAAGTCTTTTTAAAAACATCAAACCGTCCAAAAACAGAACTAAACAGAAGCATGAACATTCGCTATTTAAAGGGATGGTAAGGAAAGTTTTTCATTTTATTTTCGATCGCAAACGATCGAAAATTATGCGAATCAACTATGCTAAATTGTTTCGCACCCTCCACATTTTCAAAGCTAACTCATCCAATTAGAATTAAACTCTTCACATTAGCATGCTTTGTAAAACACGGACACGCAGGACGTACTGGTCATCCGCACAATCTGCGGACGGTCGGCCGTTTTTAGCGACTTTAGAGTGTATTTTCTCAAAAACGGTAAATTTTCAACCCATAGTCATAAATACTTTCATGCTCAGCGAATTTTTCTCTTTTAATTTAGCCAATTTTGAAAAACCCGTCTTACTGTCCCTTTAAGGTTGAATTTAAAGCGAAACACCATGTGACAAAAACTGAAGTACGCAATACAATAGAACGCGTGGGGGTGGAGCAGATTTGACGACAATTAAATAATAAATGACATTTGTGCAAGTTTGTATAAGTATTAAAAAAATGGTTTCCAAAAGTTTTTACTATTTAGGCAAAATTTATCTAGTGTTGGAATCCCGCTGCGCGCGCTGCGCTTTACCTGCTGGGTTTGGCGGCCTTTGAAATTACATGCCGCTGAAAAGCGGAAATTTAAAGGAAAAGTTCACACCTGCCCCGCTTAACCCCCAGAAACAGAAGAGATTCGCTTTGCTTGAGTACAATGTGTAAGGAAATTATTATACTTTAAAAACTTGTTTTATAGGAAATGTTGTGCAGAACTTGAACATTACAGTGCTATTGAGCACTTTGCCTTCTTTATGATGAAAACTTCGAAAAAGCTCGAAAAACACGGTTTTTGGCATTAATAAAATATCTCACCTTCTTCAAAATGTTTTTTTTAAACGCAGTCATATCAAAAATTTGTCCCTGGCCAGGACAAGTTGAATGAAATGTAGAATGGCTTATTTGGACTATTTTGAGCGAAACTAGAGTGACCACGGGTGACCTACCGTAGCTCGGGACCAAATATATATAAAGTTCCAAATCTTAAAAAACGGTCTTTATAGACCACATAAACGTTTTTGGCAAAGTTTGGGCAATATCCGAGACATCATGTTGCACGGTCTTCCAAACCGATACACTATTACAGATATCCTGTCATGACTCCAAGCGGTTTCTACTATATTTTTCTCAACTCACCCTCATTCGGTCTTCAACAGTTTTTGCAAGCAAATCCACACTATCATTATTTGCAATCCTCTTGTAGCAAAGTTCTTTTATCGCTCTTGATGAAAAATATCGCTGAAATTATGACATATTTAAATAAAAAATCCCTGAAACAAATAAATATAAAACAGACTGATTTCAATGTTTCAATTTCGTCATCTGTGGCCAGCTGTTCTTCTTTGAACTTTTTACCCAATGCAGCGTTTTTATCAGTAATGGTGCCGATTTTGGCTTTGATTGTTTTCGTTTTGCATTGCAGTTGATGGGACTGAAGCTGGTCAGTCAAATTAATTTCAAACTCAGATCACCTGTTTATTGGCTTCCAGTTTAATGATCTCCACACAGTCGGCCAGCCGGAATGAATCAGAGGAGTAGTGAAGTTGTTCTGCTAGTTTAAGAGCTGCTTGCGTCACATGGCGTCTAATTTGCTTGTTGGTTTTTAAGAAATCCGACATCACAGTACGTAAGCGAAAAGCCTCCGGTGCAGAGAGATTGTCAAAACGAGATTCGACTTCATCAGGCATTCCTAAGGCATTTCGCATTTGTGTTTTGAAATGGCCAATCTCTGTCCTTGTAATCATACGGTACGGTTGAAGTACCTGAAAAAGAATAATAGGTGTTCGGAACAAAAGTCGAAAGTTTAAAAACAATTTGCACACCTGGTTTATCTGTGTCAGATAGTCGTCGGGAGGGTTTTTTGTCAATGTGAACACTTTTTTCAGATCCGTTTCTGTGTTTAATTGGCCTTGCTCATTGATTGAGGTCATTTGCTGAATTGATCTCGGATGAATGTCAAAATCGTTGTTAATAGCCAGGTCGAGGGTCTCGCCATTTGAGAATTGAATTTTCGATTGAGTTTCAGCTGCGGTTTTGAATACCAGTTCTGCGTCCATTTCGCACATTGCCTGAAAAAATAAATATTGACTACCCAACCATACTTGTGTTTGATTTTTCACTAAGAATTTCAATTTTTGACATACATTCATTTTCGGGTACCGGCTGATAAATGTTCCCAAAAGGATATCATATGCTGATTGCGGAAACATACAAAGCACCAGCGGGAGGGGCGCCGCCCCCAGCCAGCCTTAACGCTGTTACGCTTTGGCTGTAACATCCAACATATAATGACTGATTTGTTTTGCCTTTGCATGCTCTATCGATTGATACCATTTTTGATAAATTGTAGAATCTTATATTTTAGCAATGTTTTGGCGCGCTTTCGCTGCGAGACCCATCATACATTGATGAATTTGTTTGCCTTTGCACGCTTTATCAATTGATCCAATTTTTAGATTAATTGAAGAAACTTTAATTTTTAGCAAAGTTCTGGCGCGCTTTCGCTGCGAGACCCATCATATAATTATTGATTTGTTTCGCCTTTGCACGCTCTATCGATTGATCCAATTTTTAGATTAATTGAAAAAACTTTAATTTTTAGCAAAGTTCTGGCACGCTTTCGCTGCGAGACCCTAACACGATTTTTAGGCTATGACCTACTCTTGTCTAGGGTAGCAACATATTGAATGATGAGGTGAATTGGTTTACGTGGTGCTAAGATCTGATATGGGGTCACACACAGACAGACAGGCAGACAGACAGACACGGACATTCACGATTTATCAATATGCATGCTCTGATGACGGGGGGGTTGAAACATTCTAATTTTACAGGCATGATTCCGATTTTGCAAAAGCTATACAGTAGGTGCTTTTCGGAAAACGCCAGAAGAATTCCGTGTGGGCAAAGCTATTTTGATTATGCGTGTGTGAACATTTTCCGATCTCGTAAGCGTGTGTTTGGAGATGAACGCTTAAGTTTTTTGCACAGATACCCAAAATTTTAAGAAAAAGAAAAAAGGGTATTACGTAAGGATTTGCCCAATCGGGGCTAAAAAAACAAAGGCTTTTGACATATCATCGTGCTAGTAACGCGCGGTGACACGTACTAGTACCAAATGCCTCTAATATAATCGATTAGAAAATTATGCTTGTTTCACGGTAGTCTAATAAGCTGCAACTTGTTAGTACTTGATATTGATCCTATTTAAGTGTTATGATTGAATTTTCTACATGAAAAACTGGCCTAGGAATGCCTCACCAAAGGAAATGAACATTGACTTGATAAATCGGCTTTGAAACATTGAAACGCAGGGACCACAAAAATACAAATTTTATGCATTTTGCGCCTAATTTGGCCATTTTCCCACCTTCAAATGGATTTTTAACAAAAATAGCCGTCGATATTTTCAGTGTCTGAAATTGTACCCAATGCGCAATTTGACGTGGATTTCAAATATGAAATCCGTTTTTTTCGGCCGAATTATGTGAAAGGTCGAAAACCCCAAAAAACCTGTTTTTCAAACAGTTTTTTGAGGCTCGCTTTTTATGCATTGAGAAATCACATTAGGTCTAAGAGTTTAAGTTTCTGGAAATCAAATTTGCTGCAAAACGCTTTTTTTAAATTGAAATTTCGTTTACGCTGGAATTTTTACGTACCATTTGAGCACCTACAGTACACCGGGCCAAAAAAATTGATATCGAACCAAGCGATAAGGTTTTTAGGCCATAGGAAGGTCATAAACCAAAATTCAGCCGATTCCAAGGCACTTTTTAAAATATGTCCTATGTAATAAGGGCCCGGCTCGAATATTAAGGAGACGACGTCTTAATTTTTGAACCTCCCCAATTACAAAAATAAAAATTCTTCAGGCTAACAAGACTATTTCAAGTATAACATCAAAACAGCCATATTTCGTTTTCAAGGATTTTTCAAGTGGAAAGGACGCCTCTATTTTAAACTTTTGCGCATTATATTTTACAAAACTACAAAATATAAAAGCTTGGCTCGAAATAAATTTATCTTATACTTTTCTCTTATATAGGTCCACATGCCAAAAAATTATATTTCGATATACATGCTAACCTTTGCATAGAAATGTAGCCCTAGGTGTGAATTGGTGAACTATTTTTTTTTAATTTTTTCAATTTGGTGCAGTTTGAAGCATGTGATGATCATGCGCGCTCATTCCAGCGCCTGATTTCAATGGCGAGTTTCGAGGGGCGGGGCTTAGCCGCTGCCCCGCCGCCGGTCAAATGCAACAGGGGCGCGCTTTTTGAACAGGTGAATCTCAGCGCCCAACGCCCTAAATACAACGTTTTGTTCCTGT
This sequence comes from Oscheius myriophilus, assembly GCA_964057215.1. Taxonomy (NCBI): domain Eukaryota; kingdom Metazoa; phylum Nematoda; class Chromadorea; order Rhabditida; family Rhabditidae; genus Oscheius; species Oscheius myriophilus. Next base: position 3,093,926 of record OZ059902.1, on the reverse strand, counting down.
TTTTTGGAACGAAAACACGTTAAAGTGGTATCAAATATATTCTAAATCAAAATAACAGGGAATGTAAGGCGGGAATAACCAAATAAACACTCGTACTCGCCGATTTGGTCATTTTCATTTTGAAATCAGAAGACAGTTATGATTTTAACTTAGAATAACATATTTCTAGCTGCGTTTTAGTTTCACTTTTCGTACAGAGATATGGTTGTCCAAGCAAGCCGACTGAAAAGACACAAACGTTGGAAGTCGCAAATAGGCCAAAGTAGGTTGTAAATCTTAATAAGTAAGCTTTTTTGCCAATGTAAAAAACTCAACAAAAAAAACCGTCTATAGCTGTATTTTCATTACACAAAATAAAACTGCTCGATCGAAAGTTCTCAAATTGTCGATTCGCGAGTGTTACCTGTAGGGGCCGCATTCGAAATTTTACCATTGCAATTTCAAGATTATTTTTAGCCACGGTTGTAGTCTTAAGTCGTAGCAGCAAAAGTTTTTTGAATTTTGAGTTTTCGTCAACTTTGAAAGGAGAAATTACAATTTTAGTGCGGCTTTTGCGGCGGCCGTTTTTCGCCAAGTCGCGGACCGAGTGTATCAAAAAGGGGAAATCCACAAAAAGTGAACCTTGTTCAAAAATCAATTTTTCCTTGGATTTTGCCAATTTTGGTGTTTTTAAGTATTTAATAAGTGTAAACAAAATAAACTTTTAATTGGGTGGAATTCCGTGCTAATTTAGTCTGTACCACGACTTTATTTCAAACAATGTTGAATAAAAAAAAATCCGCGAACATGGATTTTTCATTTTTTGTTTTTCATTTTAAGCTTTGAATAGATTAGCATCAGAAAAACAAAAGAAACCCCGCGGTCTAAAAATTTAAACCTCATGGAAAATTCGTTTTAAATTGCTTTTTCGGATGTTAGACGTTTAAATTTGCAAAAAACACTTGCGCCAGTGTGTTACGTTTTTACGTCATAGTCAATGGTTACATATTCAGTTTTTAGAAAATTGCACGCGCGCGCCTAAAAACCAAAATTTCTTATGGATTCGGGCTACCCAATCCGACCCCGCCTTTGCGGCGCCTAGTTACCTGAACAATTCTGCCATTTTGATCTATCCGCTGTCTGGGGTTTTCTGAATTCCTTCCATTGTCGAGAAACTCTTGATACTTTTCCTTTGCACCAGTGTTCTATAAAAAAAAATGTAACCCTACATAAGTTTTGACACAGTACCTCCATTGATGCTCTCACCGCATCTTGATGCTTCTCTTGATACTTAATAATCTCCTGTTCATAGGCATTGCAAGCAGTCTTTTTACTCTGCATTTGAGTTCTAATTCTCTCTGCTTCGGGACCATTTCCATTGAGCTTCTGTAATCTGCGTTCCAGATTGTTAAATTCTTTCTGAAGTTTGTCCAGTTCTTTCTTCTTTTCGTAAGCTTTTTCTAGTTCAGGGCTTTTATTAGCCTGAAATTCTTCTTGGTAACGTTGCTGGGCTTTAGTACACGTTTTCAAAAGTTTTTGTTTCTCTTCGATTTTTTTTCTTATCTCCCGGACGTTGTCTCCTTCTCTCGGATGAGCTGCCCTCCTCTCCAATTCCGAAATTTCTCCTTTGAGTTTCGCCCCCTTGGCTTGTTCCACATTTATTTTATTCATCTTCTTTATTTCTTCATTTGCCAGCTCTGCTTTCACTTGCTCCAACATTCCGGCAGCTGTTTTGGGAGAAATGATACAACAGTACATGTTCTGGCAAGCAACGACTAAATTAAGCACGTCCAGAGCCGTAGTTCGTCCCTCTTTTGTAGCAATTGAGTAGATCATTCCAATTAATGAAAGGACTTGGGAACCGCTCATCCCGCAAAGGAAGGCGGTGATCACAATGTGCTCGAGTTTTGTGAGTTTGCGACGAGCCTTGACTACCGATTTTAAATACTTGGGAAGTGCCTTCTGAATTGCCAAGGTTCCAATGGTCGAGATGAAATGAAACACATCCACCAAGTAACTCTCATCATGGTTGTACTTGTCATAAATGGTGCAGCCCTGGCTGAAATGGTTTAGAGAAATCTTAAGTTCTTGTTACTGCAACATGATCCCACTGACTAACTCTCTTTTGGTTTCTCCCCGAACCTGATTTTCTCCCTCTGTCTCTCTCTCTCTCTCAACTGCGTGTATTCTCTCTCTCTCTCTCTCTCTCTCTCTCTCTCTCTCTCTCTTTCTCCATCTATCTACTCTGTGCATATTGTCTCACCGAACAATCGTCTTTTTTGCATTGAATCTTTCGAGGCAGGAATTTTCGTGTTTTGGCTTATCTGTCTCTTTGCCGCTTTCCCCGACGTTTGATCTCTTTCTTTTACTCTCTTTTACTCTCTTTCTCTCTCTCTTTTCTCTCTCTCTTTCTCTTTATCCCACTTTCACTGTGTCAATTGTGATCACGGTCTTATTCCAACTTTGTCTCGCAGATTCCCTCATTGTCTCTTTCTTCGAGACTATGGTTGGTTTCTGAAAAACGGAACATGATTTGGCCAATTCTTAAAGGACTGCGGTCATTGCATCCCAACGCGAACAGCGCCGCAATTAGTTTTTCGAGGCGGGATTTTTCGTTTTTTTTTGTTTTTTTTTTGTTTTGTTTTTTTTTAATTTTTTGAGTGTCTGCGCATTCCTCTTTTTCAATGCTATTTCGATTGTTACATTTATGTTCATTTCAATGTTTCAAGTCGTTGGTGGTTAAATACGGTTGAAAATCAAGGTCTGTGGGATGTCGGCATCCTTTCATTCGAAACAGACTATAACTCTTGGCGACTTATTGAGGAAACCTGCCTCAAAGTCTCAAGGTTTAGTCATAGAATCACCATTACTCTCTCTCTCTCTCTCTCTCGCTGTCTCTCTCTCTCTCTATCTCTATCTATATCACTATCTCTCTATCTCTCTCAGTCTCTCCATCTCATTGTGTTCCTGGACCTTAGCTTTCACATCAACTAACCTTATAAAGGAATAACTTGTTACAAAAGCTGTGATAGCTTGCAATCCCATTCCAATCCATCCAGCCGGCGTCCAAAATAATCCAATTGCAGCTACAGGAGACAACCAAGCACATCCCGTAGAAATCCAACTCAGTGACCTATTTTCCACAGAACAGGCGGGAGTTTCACAAAACTTCATTTCATCAATCATGAAAGAAAAACAAAGTTCATCCAATTCTTTGTTTACCTACTTGTAAGCCCGTTTTGTTCCATCTTTGTCTCCTTTCAAAAACCCGTCCGGAGTATAGCACATGATTGCCATTGGAATGGAGTTGCTAGTTAGAAAGTAGTCCCAAGATTTATAGGTGCGAGCAGAACCATCCACAAACATGGTTTTCTCGAGATCGTCTTTGCATTTGACTCGAAATACTGAAAACCAATCAATTTTTTTAAATGAAAATTCAGAATGAATTTGCGACCCGAAGATTTCACGAAATCGTGCAAAAGCCGTCCAAATCACTGATTTTTTAATCTGGAACAGCCCTGTTTTTCCCATGGCTCGTGTATGCTAATTTTGACAAAATGGACATGTAAGTTTGCATATAATATCATTATTATTATAGTATTATTTTTCCGAAACTTTTGGGCACAGGTCGCTTTAGCTCCCCATTCACGGTAAGTGTCCCTTGGGCGCGATAGAATTTTCCAAGTAATTCATAAAGATTCACTTTTGTTATTTTCTTGGAAGGAAATTTTAATTTTAAAAAAACCGGGTTTCCTATCATTTGAACGAGTTATGGCCAAAAAACAGAAATCAGTTTCTTTTTTTGCGTTTTATTGTTTTTCTCAAACAGTTTTAATTATCTGAAAAAGCATGACAATTTTTCATTTTTCTTTTATGACTATAGTTTTCAACTCGCGTTCGCAAAGTGTGCTTTTGAGTTTTTTCAAAGTGTTAGAGTAAATCAGGTTTGATAGTTGGGTTTTTTTTTGGGATAACCCGTTACTTCGAATTCACGCTTTCGAATTTCACGACACGGCTTCAAATCCAAAGATATTTTTGTGGTCAACCACCTGTTTTTTTAGATAAAAACAAAAAAAAATCGTTTTTTCTTGACGGATTTGTACAACTTTTATCGCTTTTCTTATAATATTGAAACGCAAGAATCTGCAAAAACTGATTTTTTTTTAAAAGGAAACATCGATTTTTTTCAAAGTGTTTTAATACTTACCTGACTCTCTTAATAAACACCACTAGGTTAACGAAAAATGCAATTTTCGGTTTTCATAATAAAAAAATTCCGTCTTCTTGGCGACACAAAACTTTTTCAATAAGCAATTTCCCGATTTTTCGAAACTTCACAAATAGGGGCTTTATGAGAGTTTTTTTTTTGAAATAAAACAGATTTGTTAGTACTTTTTTCTCTTTAAATCAATGAAAAATAAGCAGATAAGACTTACCACAGCCGGAGCGGGCATTGGATTGACCAGCACGAATGTCGTCATCCGCTAGGAGCAGAAACGGCACTACCTAGAAGCAATGGGGATATATGTAGTTTGTAGTCAAAACTTTCGTTTTAAATATTTTTTATTGTGACTTTTAAGTTGTCAATATTGGCTCCATTTCAAATATGAAAGTGTAATGATCTATGGTTTTTACGTTGTAAATTACAGAAAATCATTCCGATATGGTTAGATTAAAGAAGAATTCTCCAAAAAATAGAATTTTTGGCATTTGCGATTAATTTATCGATTAATTTATTTTTTTATGTCAGGCAGCTTTGCACTTTTCAGATTCAAAATATCTGCGTAATAAACAAAAAATTGACAAAAATCTTCAAGAGAGATGTTTCCCTTTCTTTTTTAGAATAACTATAAACCCAAAAATACAAATAAAATAGAAAAAGCCTCGTAGTGGGGATTTTCTAACTTAATGACCACACAACCCACAACTAAGGAGAAAATTATTAAGGTTGCGCAAAAAAAAACCTACCTGCGTTTCAATCACCGTCTTTGTCTGTCCATCAACTGTTTTTTCATATTTCCCAATCTTCTCCAATTTCTGCCGTACTTTTATGGCAGTCCTTCTCTGACTGCTGTTGTACCCAGCCAACACATTGTTGGCAGTAACCGCCCGCTGGGCTAATTTTTCCTAAAAACAGGTTTGTTAAAAAATTTTACACATGCTAAATCGGCTGCTACAAAAGTTCTCAAAAAATCGTTAAAAAAATATGCCATTTTCGGTTTAGAAGGTTCGAGACCACAGATAAGACAGCGTCTCTGGTAAACTCGAGCAGGCACTGTCTTAGGAAAAAGTTTATAGTCTCAGAATTGGCCTAAAATTCCATGACTTTCCTAACGAAAATCTACTTTGAAGATAAATTTTTCCATCGATTTGATCAGGAAAAACTTCAATTTTGGTAGGTCAAAAACATTTCTTGCTTGAAAATGAGAACCAATCTTGGCAAAACCCTTTAACTGCCATTGTGCTACTTGGTGAAAATGTTTTCGCCGGTTGGGCGCAAAATTTTTTTTACCTACCAAATTTGAACTGTTTCCTGATCAAATCGACGGAAAAATTCATCTTCAAAGTAGATTTTCAATTATGAAGGTCACGGACTTTTTCGGACTTAAATTTTTGAACATGTGCGCAAAAAACACGGAGAATTTAATCATAATAATGCCATTTTGTGCAACTTGTATGTCAAAGGTCGAAAAATGCGAAAAACTGCTCTTTTAAACGCAAAATTTCACTTTTTCGTGGTTTTCGGACTCCTGTGTTTTTGTCAATTAAATGATAGATTCAGACTATTCACTGCATAAGTTATCAAATAAACGCTAGTTTCAGTCATTTTGACGAAATTTGAAAAATTACAGTAGAGTAATTTACAGTACCCTACCGTAACCCGAGGAAAAAATCGATAATGACCAAAAAGTTTCAAAATGCACTACATGGGCCCTAGGAAGGTTACCGACCAATTTTGGACCAATTCTACGACTTTCAACTTTTTCCTTAGACAGTGGCCTCAAGGCTGCCGCTCGAATCTTACAGAGACTCTGTCTTAATCAGTTAACCATTTTCATGTTTATTAAGTTGTTCAATCGTAGGGAAAACCATGAATCAGAGGGGGGAATCGAGCCCGGGTGGTGAGATTTGTAAGCGAGGACTCTACCACTCTGCTACGGCGACGGTCGGCAAGTAATCTACAAAGCGAGCCGATGGCAGCGGGGTAAAATCCTCGCTTACAAATACCGCGACCTGGGTTCGAATCCGCCCTAGGATATTTTCTGTTTTCTAGTTTTTGCCAACTTCGTAAGCAATCGACAAAAAAGCTTTTCGTTCTTTAGTATAGTTCGCCAATTTGACTTCTTTGTCGATTTGCAAATGTAACTCTGCAGCAGAATTGCGTACGTATCCTTAAACACAGGATTTTCGTACGCAAATTCGCGTCTGGTGTCATTTGCAGCGAGCTAAGAGCGAAATTGGGCGAAGTAGCATTATCAACGACTATAATAAAAAGGTTATTATGGATCACGCACATTTACTCCGAATAGATTCTGAGCTACTACTTCTTCGAGGCTGACGAAGAGTCTGTCACTATCGTACTCCTGCCAATCAAAACGAGCATCTTTGCAACGTTCAGAGAGGGTTTTAGCAGAATCGCTCATCCATTTTCTGCAAAAAATATTTTTTAAATACGAGGTATAACACGGTTGTTTGAAAAGCAGGCTCAAGGTGACATGATTTTCGGTAGTTTTCACTATCTACGCACAAGTTTTCTCTTTTTTCAACTTTTCCAAAAAAAAAAAAACCAGCAACGGATGATTTTGTCCTTGATAGCGTAACTCTTTCACAGCGGGCCTCGGTAGCTCAGGGGTTGCGTTCTCGCTTAGAAAACTGACGACATGGGTTCGAATCCGCCCTGCGGTGTTTTAGTTTGGGCACATACATTTAAGTACGTTATTAACCTCGAGGTAATTGGTAACTACGCCAAAATGTGAACAGTTTTCCGTTTTGAAGCCGAAATAACTGCCCGAATGGAAATCAGGTTTTGGTGCATTCTCAATGTTTGTAAAGGTGACTATCGTTACCAAACAGATTCTATTATGCCAATTCTACATCAGTCAAATTGGCTGCGTACACTTGCTGAGTATTCTATATTGCACGAATTAACAACACGAAAACTTTGGGACGGTGCCGCGAAATAGTTTTCGGGTCAACTGCATTTTTACGTGTTTGAAAAATTTCAAAAGACAACCGTTTCGTTGGATTTTTGAATGTCATTGCTGTAACCGGGCTACTGAGAGATATATACGCTCACAGAGGTTTCAAAAATTCATAATACTGTCATGGTGAGCTCATGCATTTTAGTTCAGAAAAACTGTTATAACCTTAAAAAGACTGTTATTCAAATGTTTCAGTATTTAAAAAAATTGGCCATTTAGAAAACAGGTAACTTCTGAGAAAACAGCTGTTTTCCTTTTTTTCTCGCACTGAAACGACCCGAAACTTATGGAATTAACTTTAAAAAACATAAATTCTCACTTTGTCGCATCCGTGTTGTAGTAGTCTTTGTAGGTTGACCACCAAAACCTTTTTACTTCGTCAGTGGGTGGGTTCAGGCCTTCCGTTTCCTCTGTCATCTAGTAATCAATTTTATAAAATAATACAATTAACAAGTTACATTAGAAGTAAAAGGTGCAGACCCCTAAACTGAGGAAAAAGGATGGAAAATCAATTTATAGAAGTTTAACGACCGAATTTCACAATACTGTCGCCTCTTTCTCTAGGAGCCCACCAGTCGTGGCTTTCGGGCACATCGCGGAGGTCAACTGGGTTACTTCCGGTATCGTACTCCTCTCGAAGATTTTTCATTGCATCCAAGAGATCCGTTAGTTCTTCCATGCCATCAGAGGAAAAGAAGGATGTCCAAGAGGGTTGAAGCTCCTCTTCCTTGGAAACTAAATCGTCGCCGAGGAACTGAATTCCAGATCGGAGGATACGAAGCGCTCGGACTTCTTGAGTGCCCAAATCTGCGGCTTTGTGAAAGACCTAAAACTAACATCAGAAATTGCGAGAGAGAGAGAGAGAGAAACAGAGAGACAGAGAGATAGAGAGACAGAGAGACAGAGAGACAGAGAGACAGAGAGATAGAGAGATAGAGAGACAGAGAGACAGAGAGACAGAGAGACAGAGAGACAGAGAGACAAAGAGACAGAGAGACAGAGAGACAGAGAGACAGAGAGACAGAGAGACAGAGAGACAAAGAGACAGAGAGACAGAGAGACAGAGAGACAGAGAGACAGAGAGACAGAGAGACAGAGAGACAGAGAGACAGAGAGACAGAGAGACAGAGAGACAGAGAGACAGAGAGACAGAGAGACAGAGAGACAGAGAGACAGAGAGACAGAGAGACAGAGAGACAGAGAGACAGAGAGACAGAGAGACAAAGAGATAGAGAGACAGAGAGACAGAGAGACAGAGAGACAGAGAGACAGAGAGACAGAGAGACAGAGAGACAGAGAGACAGAGAGACAGAGAGACAGAGAGACAGAGAGACAGAGAGACAGAGAGACAGAGAGACAGAGAGACAGAGAGACAGAGAGACAGAGAGACAGAGAGACACAGAGACACAGAGACGTACCTGAGAATCAAGCTGTGGAATAACAGATTTAACATATTGGACAAGGGATGTCTTTTCCTCAGCTGTCAAAACTTCGTGAAGATTCTAAAACATTTAAGTTACAAGTGTTTTAAAAAAAAGTACCTTAGATTGCGTCCGGCAAGCTGTTGCGAAATAAAAGAAATTTCTTAGCAGATCTATCCCCGCATACGTTTCGAAGGCTTCTGTGTTGGATAGAGGAGCAAGTTTCGACAAAAGTTTGAGCTTCATTTCTTGAATGGACATGTTACTTCTGAAACTGTAGTTTGTTCTTTAGGGGTGGAAAGAAAGAAAAGCGAAATTATAAAAATTAATCCAATTTAAAACACAAAGACTAGAAAATGGACAAAAAGAAAAGAAAATTGTAATGCGAATAATGAAAATTTCACAAACTATTGATTTTTTCCATTGCAAGACAGAACCATTGAAAGACCATTGCTCTTAAATATGATTCAGGATTGATGATAAAGTAATTTTGGATGGCTTTAAACCACTTCCTAAAAGTTGCTTGTTACAACGAATCCAGGGGAGTAAATAGATTTTTTAACCCAAATTTACTCTAATTCGTCAAAGAACTTTTCTAGCCTTCTGAAATTCGAAAAACTCAGTAGAAAATCTGTTTTTCGACTGGTTTACGGTAGGATACTGTAAATTTTCAAATTTTTAAAACAGGTCAACCCCATTGGAAGTTGAAACAATGAAAAGAAACAAGTGGAAGAACAAGAACTTGAGAATTTTATAATAAATATTGTTTGGAATAAAATTTAGAAAATGATTTTATAAGGGTTAAAGGGCGCTTTATTGGCTACCAAATTTGAAAGTTTGTAAGGTAAATAGGCACCACAACACCGGGTGGGGGGCGTTTCTTTTTTCGAAGATAGCGAAAATGATGAGATATTTGTGGTGAAACGAAAAAAATCCATTTCAGCCTTCAAAAAACTCATTTACGAAAAAGAGTAATTTAGAAATCGATAAAATACAATCTTACATCTAAAAATAGAGGAGAAAAGAAATAAAATTTCATCCGAAAAGAGTTTAAATAAATTGAAAACTTTTTTTATGACGGAAAATAAAACCATGACTGGAGAGAAATCTAAATTTCAGCAGTGTTGCAAGGCAATGAAGCAGCTTATCTGTGAAACGTGTAAGATAAGATAAATGGAGAGAAATTTGGCTAGAAAATTAAATTATTTTTGAAAAAAACTCTGATTTTAGTAATAAAAACTGTAATTATCAACGAAAAAAAACAAGAACCCATAATTTTTGTATGTTTTGCAAGAGAATTAAAAACGAACATTTCCGTTTGACACTTTATCTTGAAAGTTCTTTATCACGAAACTCTGATTTTTTTTTTGCATCAAACGCAATTGAAACAGTCCGTTGCAGATGAGTTTGCAAATTTTTGTAAATTCAGTAAAAAAAAATCGATATGAACATTAATTTTCAAAATGGGGTTCATTTGCCTGTTATAGTGCGAAAATAAGCAAAAATTATTGAGAAAGTTGACAATTTGAGAACTTTTTTTTCGTTCAATTATTAGAAATTTGATATCACAAAACAGAAAAAACAAATTTCAGCCCCTTTGAAACAGTTTTTAATGGAAAAACATAGAAAGCAATACAGTAGAAAAGCACCCGAAAAGATAGCATGAAAAATAACAAATGTTCTAAAGTTTCATAACTGGAAAACGAAAAAAATCCGTTTTGGATAGATATGTAAAGTATGTAAAAGTTATTAAAACCTATTTTGAAATTTATTATAAAAAATCACAAAATTGAAAGCGAGTATACTCCGTTTCCAACGAATGGGCAAGGATTTTCACAAATTTTAAAGGACTAGGTACCTTTGGTCCTGCAACGATCTCAGTTAAATGTCTGCGCACTCCTCTTTTACAGTGCCCTTTCGTTTATTACATCTCTGTTCACTTCAAAGTTTCAAAAGCTTTTTGGTTAAATATGAGAATTTCTCAAGGTTGCCCGAAAGTCCAATTCTCTTGGAAACCCTTCTCTTGGAAACAGACTATACACATATTTTTCAAAAGATAGAAAGGAGATCGGAGTTTGTTGAAAACCATGTGTTTGTTGGAAAACTTAAAAGCAAGAAACAAGAATTTGAAATTGTTATATCAAGAATTGTTTGGCATAAAATTTAAAAAAAACGATTATTAAAATAAGGCCTACAAATGAAATCGGTTTCGTGGCTGCCAAAATCGAAGTTTGTGAGTTAAATAAGTTTCGGCAATAACAGGTTTGGGTGCGTTTTCCCAAGGATAGCGTGAGAAATCGAGATTCGCGGTTTATGGTGAGATATCTGGAAAAAACATGAAAGAAAATTTTCGGCAGCAAAGGTTAGAAAACCGTTAACCTTTACGTAAAGTAGACTTTAAAATCTCTAAATAGAGGAGATTGGCGGAAAAGAATTGAAATTTCTTTCGAAAATGGAAGAATTGCAAAACTTACGTAAATTTTCTTAAAAGCGGAAAACAAAATAAGCCATGAATTGTGGGGAGTTATTAATTTGAGAAGTGTTGCAAGGCGATGGAGCAGCTTATCTGTGAAACGTGTAAGATAAGATAAATGGAGAGAAAATGGGTTGAAAATAAAAAATTGAAGAAAGCCTTTGAATCCAGTTCCAGATTTGTATGTCACTGTGTTTTGCGTGTTCTGAATGTGAAAAAACGATTTAATTCTACGGTTGGTCGCGCAAAGAAGGCGTTGAAAACAACAAAAAATCATATTCTACAATCGAATAAAGTTTCAAGAAATAAGTACCGCAAACCAGGCCAAAAAATCAATAATGACCTAAACATTTTTCAAAATTGATTATGTTGGCCGTATATGGACCGAAACTGAGCCAATACTAAGAAAAAGCATGATTGTCTAATCTGAAGACTATCATTTTGTAGTTTTTCTGGACTCATTATTTGAAGGGTGGTATAAACTTTATTTAATTTAATTTAATTTAATATTAAAACTACTATAAAAAGCCACCTTTGCCCAGAATGTTTCTAAAATTTTTCAAAATCATGTTTTTTCTTGTTGGAAAATCTTCAAAGCATTAAAAAAGGGCTTGAAATTGAGTTCAAAATAAGAAGATTGTTTTGGCAAAGCTAAAATAAAGGAAAAAAAGCTTTCGTGGTTACAAAATTGAAAAATGGATCAGCATCTAGTAGGGTTTAAAATGTTTATAAAGACAGAACGCAGGAAAATAAGCAAAATTTCATCCAAAAATGGAATAATGATTGCAAAACTTGCATAAATTTAATTCATGACGGAAATAAAACGAGCCATGAATTATGGGAAATTCCTACTTTGAGAAGTGTTGCAAGGAGATGGAGCAGCTTATCTGTGAAACGTGTAAGATAAGATTAATGGAGAGAAATTGGGTTAAAAATTAAAATATTTATAAAAAAAACAGTGATTTTAGTTTCAGATTGCATTCGGAAGTCACCTAAATGGTTTATAAAATCTAATGTAATTTTCGCTTGAAAAGAACAAAAAAACCATATTGAATTTAAACTAAAATGTGGAAAAAAAAGGGAAATGTGTGTTGGTTTCGAATTGCAAACTTCAGTTTGTGCTTCCACTTAACACATGCGATGGCGAACTTGAATTGTTTAAATGTTCACAAAGTTACTTTTACCAAAAAGGGACAGTCAGGGGCTTCTTTCAAAGAGCGAAAGTTTAAAAAGCTGTATGATACTAACTGTTTCAAATTTTTAGGGACACAGAGGAGTTCTTTACAAAATAGGAGTACTAATTGATGCATTTTTGTGACTTTTAAAAAAATTCAATAATTAAAGAAATGAATAAATAAATGGCATGGAGATGTAAACAAAAAAAATTGTTTTTTGTTTGTTTGTTTGTGATTTTGTTTGCGATTTAAAAAGGCGCATATTTAAAAAAAAAGCAAAACTATTTTTTCAAAATTGAAATGAGTGAAAACGCGAGGGAGGGAAAGCAAACCGTAAAAGCGGAAAATAAACAACGCGATCTTATGGCTGGCCGACTGCCAGCGGCGACCCCTTCGGCCGGCTGGCAAAAGGCCAACCGCGACCATATTGCGCAATGCATCTTCGACAGCGAGGGGTTCGAAGAAAATATATCGATTTATCGATTTATTGACTGATTGGTTCTAAAGGGGTATTGTAGTGTGACTAAAGTATAAGAGTTAGTGTCCACACCATACCTAATTTGCCGGTTCTTGTAATTCTGCGAGCCTGGTAATATTCAAATTGCCGATTATGGAATCTTCTTTCCAAAAGGGATTCCAAATGGTTGCTTGCAAAGGGATGCGACCCCTTTATGGCTTTCCTATCGAGCACTGTCTTAGGAAATAGTTCACAGTCTCAAAATTAGACCAAATTTGGTCAGTAAGCTTCCCAGGGGCGTTTCCTAGATATATTCTGTTTTAATTGTTTCAGACCGATCGATTTTTACCTGGGTTACGGTAGGGTACTATAATTTTGCAAAATCCTTCAGCCGGTTTGTACCCAGTTTTTCCTTGAAAAGTAAAAGTTGTGGCTTGCAACTGAAGTTCACTCAAGTTTTTCAAAAGAGTTATGCTAAAAAAAGTTCCTTTCAGAATGTTAAGCCTACTGATCAGTGTCTGTATCTCCGTGGCCTGGAGATATAACAAAAGAACCTCCTGGTCCCATATCAACAACTGTTTTGTTGAAATCGATATAGTTGTCGTGTTAGCTAAAATGTTAATTTAGTGAAATAACATATATTTTCAAGGTCTATGGTAAAGTCGAGCAGACCACTCTTTTAGGAAAAAGATGATTGCATTAGAATTGGCCCAAATTTGGTCAATAACCTTCCTACGGGCCATACATAGGGACCGCAGACCAAATTTTATAAATAAATTTTTGGATTTTTAATTCCAATATAACGCAAGATAAGTCCATACCTTAAACTTTTCCTTTTTACAGCTTGAAATTTCATCCAAAACGAAGCGAGATATTCCGATTTGAAAGCTCGAATTTGACCCCGATTTTTGCATTGTCGCCGTGGTTCGGCGGGGTCTGTCTGACCCGGGCACAGGACATACTTTTGCCTGAATACGGATTCCCTCTGTTTATGAGAATTTACACGTATATATGTTTTAAATTGGTTTTTCATATTTTTCTCGTATTTTTGGTACCAAAATTATCTCAGAAATAATAAAAATATTAAATGGCCGTTTTCAAAAAGGCTCTGGATACGGTATTTAGCAATAGAGCGCGGATAGTCGCCAATTTTGTATAAACTTGTATATTTAAAATTAATTTGCGAGTGACTGCAAGGATGAAATTTTTTACATTCTTTATTAAAATAAAGGAAAAAATCGCAATTATCGGAAAATATAACGATAATGAGTGCTACGCGTCTGTATCTCACATAATCGACCAAAGTGCAAAAATACATACAAAGTAATGGTTGAATACGGACGGCGTATGAGCATCCTAAGGGTTTATTATAAGAGTTTCTTGTTTTAAAACAATAAAAACACTTCAGAGAACTAATAGAAAGCCAAAAATTTGATGCACATGCCTCCATACTTGAATAGGAGTGCTATAAACAACATAATCGATTGTAATTTTTTTGTGCAAGAATGAATTTTTGATTTCATTTTTTTATTTCACTAAACTGGTTGTACTTCAAAGAAAAGTGCTCTGAGAATGCATGCTATCGCTATGGTTCGTGAGTAATGGTCAAAATTCTACAAAAACCGCGATTTTCGGCAAGATGCAATCAATAGTTCGTCAACAGAGCAGTTCCATTGGTTTTCTCATGCAATTTTACCCCATATTCTTTTCTAAAATAATCGGAAAGCTGAAAAATACGCGCGCGAGCATTGAAAACCTAATTTTCTTACCATTTCGGATTGCCCCGCCGCGGCCACCTCTGCGGTCCCTAGCCATACAGACTTTGAATTTTTAGGTGATTAACGATTTTTTGACCTGGGTTACGGTAGGGTACTGTATTTTTGTAAAATTAGTCGAATTTCTTTCAAGGTGGTGTTTTTTCAGTTTCTTCAGTCGTGGATACACAAAATACAACCCTTAAACAGTGACACAGAAACCCACAAAAAGTGGGAAAATGCGTTTGAAATTGCGGGTTTCGCTATTTTCGACATTTGTCGTATAAAAGCTGCAAAACGCCACTTTAGAAATGTGTTTTGGTGTAACTTTTAAAACTGTTGAAGTCGAAAAACTTCTGTGACAATCATGACACAAATCGACTTTGAAAATGGAATTTTCTATCGATTTGATCATGAAATTGTTTTTCACTTTTGGTAGATCAAACATTATTCCCAGTCAAAATTGATGCTTAAGTCGATTTTCGTCACTCCTGCACTCACACACTCACCAGGTTACCCAATATATTTTAAAGTTCGCCTTTTCACATAATAATATTTTATAATACTTCATTCGAGTTACGGTTACGTCAATAAAAACCCATTCTACTCAAGCTGATAGTAGAATAATTCGTATTTTATAATGCTGGACAAGATCATGGCATCAATAACAGGAAGTTTGACATGGAAATTTCTTGGTATGACAAGGATCTGAAATAACAAATTTTTTCTTTCTCAACCAGTGGTATTACGTAGTTTTTAATCTTCGTCGCTTTTTCGGGCCCCAGAGCGTAAATTTTCGCTTTAGCAGTTTCAACAAGCCTCAGTCCCGTGCTGTAGACACTTGGGTACTTTTTCCTCAAAAGCTGTATAAAGTCGTCAGTGTCGGTGATTTTCCGAGAATCAATCTCCAGTTGTTTCATGATTTTTACTTCATCTTGTGTAATACTTTCCATGTGAGTAGTGATTACATTGCCAAGGATATCTAAATTTTTATGTAAATAAAAAAACGGGTTAGAACTTACTTTTAAATGCTTCAAATGTTTCGTTGTCCACCTGTTGGTTTTGATTTATAGGAACCACGCCCTTGACTTCGTTCTCCTCATCCATGAGGATTTTTTCAAATTGGAACTTTGTAAAAGCAGCCACGAGAAGAGTATCAAAAGAACGGTTCTCTTGGAGGGATGTTCGAAAAACTTCTTTCAGAACCTAAAATGCAAATTTTTTTCAATCTTTGAATAGGACTGAATCAACAAATCGTGTCAGGAACTAAACAAAGTTTATATTACAAATTAAATCAAAATCGATTTGTGAGATGCGCAATTTTGAACCGGGCGGTTGATGAACTTTTCCTTTCATTCCGAAATTTTGAAAAGTATGTTTTTGAAAAAATCAGCACATTGTATACAAAAAAGTGTTTTCTAAGCAAATTTTAAGTTTTAAAACTCTGAATGGCTATGGATTTAAGGCACAGTCAGGGGCCTTTTCGGATTGGAAATGAATGGTATGCTAATCGAGCCATTTCAATCCAAGTCTTCATTAGCATACGATTTGGAAAAGGCCCCTTACGAGCCCTTTAACTAGGATATAAATCACTATAAAGAATTACATAGATTCGCCACACCAACTTTTCGTCCGAACAGATATTTCACAAAATTCATGCTACAAAAGACGACTTTTCTTTACAATAATAGATTTTGCAAAATTTCAAAGTAGGTTTTGGGGGGTAACACAATGTTTTTTTTATAGTAATTAGATTTCATGGATAGGAACAAATTTACGAAACTACAAGAAGGTCTTAGCAAATAACATTCTTTTTTAACATTCAAATTTCCGGACTTCTCACTAATGTATTGTAAACAAACTGCAGAACAACTAGATGATTTTAGCCGTAATCATTTTTGCTAATGATATTGTGTCGATTTCTTCACATGAATTTTAGTTTAGCGAACCCATGTTTAAAAAAAATAATATGGTAGGAAGTTTATAGCGGTATAACATGAAAAAAGCGCCATGATAACTAAAGTGTAACGAAATTAGTTTAATTGGTAGGGAGAGATTTCGGGACAAGGCGGAATTGATCAGTCGAATATTGATCGACAAAAAAGAAAGGGAAGAAAATTCTCCACAACAACATTTCATATTTAAATTCAAAAGAGGTTTGGAAATTCTTTTTAGAGGTTTGGAAATTCTCTTTCCGACCGTAGATACTTACCACATTTCTGATGTTCTCCGATTTTTCCACTCCCAGAGAGTCTATTTCCGCTTTAATGACTTCCACGAGCTTCACTTCTTCGCTATACAGGTTTGGGAATTTTTCCTTCAAAATTTGAACGGCTTCGTTTGCGGTACTGATATTGGCCGTCTCTTGGCGAAACTGTTTCAGAGCGGTGGTCTCATCTTGGGTAATGTTCTCTAGGTGAGGTTTGGCTACCTTGATGAAGATACCTAAAAATTTGATTTAATGATAAAAGTATAGAAAACTTGCTCCTAAGATCTTCAAATGTTTCGGAGTCGTTTTGTAATACAGGGTTCTTCACAGTTGCCCAAACGACAACAACGAGAAATGTGAAAACGGCGAAGTGGCGCATCATTCCTGAAAGAGAATGATAAACAAAGAATACAAAGAAAATTATCAACAAAGATAGAAAACTAGATAGTCTTACACACGTTCACACATACACACACACATTGAGGCGGGGACTTTGCCTAAATGTTTCTTAGCTTTAGTCTGCCTTTATGAACCCGAAAACGAGAGTGTAGAGAGACCAGACGGAAACCTGTTGAAGTTGCAAAATACAGAGAATTTTTGTTCAATCGCGATGGAATCATTTGGCGAAGCGTCTAGACGAACAGCATCTTGAACTCTAATCACGTCATACGGGCGCGAGGTCATTAGCCCGAGGGTTGGTACTGTAACGAATCACAATTTTTTATCTTCAAGTATAGTGCCCGCCAAACGTACTTTGACTGTATTTGTAAATGAGGAGGATTATTCGGGTATTGACATTCGAATTACCCACTATTACATTAAAATAGTGCGATACAAAAGGGGCATGGGAGGTTCTTGGCTGAAAAACGATTGGCGAGGAATATATAGTACCAGCCAATCCTACTTCGGCTGTTTTTGGAAATTAGTGAGATTATTCTGATGTTAATAATCAAATTTTCCATTACTACATCATAATATTCGGCTACAAAAAGGGCGTTGCCCCGTTTTGGCCAAAGTAGGATTGGCGAGGAGTGTGCCTGCTTTCTCATTTAGCATTCAAACTCGTCCACGTTTTGCTAAAAAGGGGTTTTGTCTCGAAGCTAAAGACTTGTATATTCTGCGAACTCTCGATCGCGCATGCATGACGTTGTCAATGTTCAAAAAGGACTCTAGTACGTTTAAAAGAAGCACCGAAATGCTTCCATACCGATCGAAGGAAAATTTTCGCCGCTGCTCAAAAGCACTTTCTATCACTATAGCTGTCGCCAAATTGAAATCATGCCAATAACATTTGAATGTTCAAGTGATGCTCTCTTGAGATCGGGAATTCGTATTCTAATCCCTGTCGACAGAGCATGCTTTGCATGTTTCCGTAAGTAGCACCAGATTTCGGTTTGGCAACAACTATATGTCGTTTACTCCCGTCCAAATATGTATAGTGCCGACCACTCCTATTTCGGCTGGTTTTGGAAATGAGCGATATTATTCTGATGTTGATATTCGGATTACCCATTATTACATCAAAATATTGGGCTACAAAAGGGGCGTGGTCGCCTTTTGGCCGATGTTGGATTGGCGTGTAATATGAAATACAAGTATATTTCTGATTATATTTATTCATTTTGCGTAAAATTTCAATTGGTCCATATAAATAAATTCCCTAAATTACTTCCTATTTGCTGGGAAAAACCATAATATGAGAAGTCAAAAGAATTTCGAGAACTTTGCCGTCTTCCCTCTGAATTTTGAGTTGGCAAGGGCTTGTATTCTCCACAGAGAACTCCTTCAGAACAAGGTGAACTTCTTCTTTCTTGATTTCGTTGGTGGAGCCTAGCAGAAGGTACTTGATCTCGCGTTTGCCGGACAGCCATTCCTGAAAATAAGGTTTACATTGAAACATCAGATAAATCTTACCTTAAAGTAGGCAACCAATCCTTTGGTGGTGACTTGGGATCCGTAGAGTCTCAATTCGGGAGACTTTATTTTGAGGAAGAGGGAGCTGTTAACAGGACGACCATTGAGAATGCAGAGGGTTTGGACCTAAAAATGAGACATTTTGAAAAGCATAAAGACTCCTCTCTTTGTATCTGTGTCTCTCCGTCTCGTCTCGTCTCTCTCTCTCTCTCTCTCTCTCTGAAACAGACAGTTGAAAATTAAGGATTTAACCCCTCACTTAGCTCGGATCAATTGATAGAATGTACGGCTTGAAAAAGCCAAAAACCGCCATTTGACCTACTTTTGCACTAATTACAATCTGCAGTAACATTGCTTTCCATTCAGCCAAAAAAGCTAAAAAGCCATTCATTTTATGTTTGTTCTTCTTTTCCGTGGCTTTAACGGTAAAATATCTGCAATTTCAGGGTCAGAAAGAAAGATATGCAAAAACAATTATCATAAGGATGATGATACTCGACATTTTGGAGCTCTCAAGGAAATTATCGAATGGAAGTTGATTTTTTCAGGTAGGTTGATTTTGTATTGATGTTACATTATGGAACCTTTTAAATTTTACTTACTCGTTCAACTTTGCCCAGTTTTTTTTTCTTGAATCGTTTTTTTCGGTTAGTCGCTTTTTTATTATAAGAGCGTAGAAATCTGCGCCTAATTTTTCCCGTATTTTTTGATCAACTGAATTTTTTTTTCATGTAGTCAAAGTTGCGCAAAATTTCATATGGTTTTAGAACAAAAAAAAATGCCTTGTTTGTCGTTTATAAAATTTTTGGAGAAAAAAAAAGAAAAACTTTGAAAAATTACGGTCTTATGTTGTTTGGACTAAAACAACCACAAACAAAAATTGGCGTTTTAGAAAATGTTGCAAAAACTTAATTTCCTATTTATTGATTTTTAAACTTGACAGTGCTTTGAATGAAGTTGAAAAATTAACGTACCCCCGCGCACACCGTAACCCGGCGCCAAAAAAAGTTACTTGGCGCCAAGTTTATATACCTAATTTGGACCGATTCTAACACATCAATCTTTCCCAATGACCGAATTTTACAGAATCGGCGTCTTAAAACCCCATTTCACTTTTTCCTCCTCTCTCTCTCTCTCTCTCTCTCTCTCTCTCTCTCTCTCTCTTTCATTTTCTCTCTCTCTCTTCTCTCTTCTCTCTCTCTCTCCCTCTCTTTCATTTTCTCTCTCTCTCTCTTTCATTTTCTCTCTCTCTCTCTCTCTCTCTCTCTCTTTCATTTTCACGCTCTCTCTCTCTCTCTTTCTCTCTCTCTCTCTTTCATTTTCTCTCTCTCTCTTCTCTCTCTCTCTCTTTCTCTCTCTCTCTCTCTCTCTCTCTCTCTTTCTTTCTCCCTCACCTCTTGAACCTCCTTAATCTGAAGATACTCCTCTCCAGCTTGACGAGGCAGATTCAGCCACTTACATTTGATGACCTAAGTAACCGTTTTTTATTTCAAAAACTCCTTTTTTTTCTCTTTCTCACTCTAAGCAATTTCTGAAACGTCTCCGCCTCGCAACACATACAAGAGGCCAAACTCAATCCAGGCGACGTTATTTGCCCACGGGTACAGATTTCAATAATCTTCACACAAGATTCATCAGTGAGAATTCCTTTCTGAAAAATCAATTATAATTTCAAATTTAAAAAAAACATAACCTTGATTTTAATGCTTTTCGGCTTCAAACGAGCCCTATTGGTTTCTTCAAGCTTGAAGCTCACTTCCTTGTCGTTTTGAAGTTTTATTACTTCGTTTGATGTCTGAAATTTTAGAAATAATTTAAATTTGTCTTTTGAAATATCAAAATTGCAACTTAACTTCAAAACTCACCGCATTGAAAGAAATGCTTTCCACCGATTCATCGAAGCGGAGGCGTTTGTTTTCGATAGCGATGTCATCAGCAAATATGTTACACTGGGTGAAGTTGAGGAAATCTTGATAACTCAACTAAAAAATGTAACAAATTATTTAATTTTTTTTTTAAATTTACCTTTTCCACGATATCTAGGAGAATGTGGTATGGTACTTCGTCGAAGGCGAATGAATCCTATAAGAATGGTATATAAAACGTTCAATAAAAACTTTATTTATATATTTTTTTTCGTCAAGTTATTATAAGTTTTTTATTATCATGAAATCATGGTTTTTTACAGTTGTTTTAAAAATCTTTTTAAAGTTTTTCTACGGTTTTCAAATGGTTTTTTAGTTGAGAAATGAAAAATTGCACTTAGTTACAACGATTTTTTTCTATTTTTTAATGAAAAATTAGATTTGTTATTTTTTGTCGGTGTGTTTTAAAACATTTATTCACAAACAAACCTATTTACAAAAGAATCATGAAACTATATTTTTGCAAATAATTTTACGGTAAAATTTAATAGTGGTAGTGTATTATATTTAATTCAAAAAATTATTTAAAAAAAATTAATTTTGGATGATACTATTTTACCATTAAAAAACAAATTTATTTGTTTCTTTAAAAAAACCTTTTTAAAAAAGTCAATTTATTTATTAAAAGCTGCGTAAATGTAAATAAAACTGTGAAATTGGTTTTTGCAAAAAAAAAAAACAGTGTAGTAACTTAAATTTTTTCAGAAAATAAAATCGGTTTGCGGAATAATGATTTCTGACAAAACAGTCAAATCAAGAAAAAATTAAAACAAATGTTTAAAATGAAATTTCGAAATTTATCAATTTCAAACAAAAGCTTTCAAGGTTTGCAATAGTAATTAGACTTACGTTAATAGTAATTAGACTTACGTTAACTTCCAAAGCTTCAGTATAGGGAGACATTATCAGAATACACGTCCTACGAATCGAGTAGGTAGTGGAATGGCCACGGCCAAGGACCAAGGCCGCTTATCTAGTGTCTGGTTCGTTGAGACCGGGCAGGAAAAGTGCAATCAGCTGACGTTCTCTTACACTGCGAACTTTGCACAGAACACCCAGTTGTGGAATTCGAAAGCCCAAAAATTGTAGGAACAGTGTGGGTAAATCGTTTTATTGTCACTTTGAAGATAGTTTTCAAATACCTGCACTTGTGTTGTAGATTGTGTTTTTAGTTTGTTCTGTTTTTGTGTCACAGGAACCAGTTGTTCCGCCTCGTTGAACATTCTTTGATTGTTGTACTTTTCCTCTCGTGGGCGAACAGTTGTTTTAGTCAGTGATTCACGTGGGTGATAGTTTAACTTTAGCGTGCGTTGGTTGATCTCACGTTTAACCTGAAAATGAACTTTCTTCATAGTTCCTGAATTTTAATCCGCAAGCAGAGCACTTAATGTTAACTTCGTTATGGTTACCTAGCCACAAGATTACTTTCTGTAACGAATCGTAGATGGACGATTATCGGTGTCATTAAAGAGACCGTCAGGGGCCTTTTCTGGTTGGAAATGAACCGTATGCAAATTGCGCCATGCCAATTAAAATAATTTTCCCGAACACGGCACCAGCCAACAATTATGCGCAAACTGCTTGCCAAGTCTTCTTAAGCATGCGATTCTGAAAAGGCCCCTGACGATCCCTTTAAGTCAACTCTTGCTATATTGATCCGATGGCGTTTACGTAACCTAAAAGTTTTTTTCTTTTGGTAAACCAGTTGATTGCAGATAAAAATGGTTACCTAACCGTCAGACGACTTTATGTGACGGGTCGTAGAAAAGCGATTGTCGCATTAACAAAAAAAGGCATGTTTAGGAAACTCTAGCTATATTGAGTCGTTACCCTTTAGGCAACCGTAGTTTGTCTTTTCGTAACCCAGACGTTATTTAAGTAACCTGCATATGGTTACCTAACCGAAAGAAAACTTTATGTGGCGACTCGTAGAAATATGAATATTTGTATCATTTAGGTAACCCTCGGTATATTGATTAGTTGGTCTGTAGGTAACCTGGGTTGATCTTTAGGTAACTTTTCTTGAAACAATCGATTTAATGAAACTTTCCGCAAAAGTGACAAAATCGATAAGTTGTCAGAATAACGTAACCACCTCTTAACGACAAGTTATATTTTACATAACTTGTCACTATATATAGATTAGCTATCTTTTAGGAAACTTTTTACTGTAACAAGTTGTATTGTAGGTAACTTTTCCCTTTATCGAGCCAAGTTGTAGTTTGAGTAATTTTTGGAAAAGTTCATATTTATGTTTGAGGGTTCTTGTGAATAATGATTGTCTAAAATGAAAATTTGTTCATTTTTTTTTAAATTCTGGCTTGATTTTCGTTATAGTCACATTCTCGGGCTGCTGGTCGTTGCAATCCTGAAATTTTAGATTACACGTCTCGATTTTCAAAACACTTACCTGGTTACTTTAAGTTTCCTGTTATGCATGAACCCAAAACAGCAATCTCTAATTTCTCGAGAGAAAATGAAGTAAATAATCTGAAATTGAATTGTATAGTCAATTTTTTTTAAAAATTTTACAGGTGTAATTCCTGAAGTTATAGGTCTAGCAGTGTAACTTAAATTAGCGTTAAATGCTGCAGATCCTAGGTTGAAATAGTTATATCCAATCCATAATCCACTGTAGAGAAATAAAAGTTCACTTAAAAAGATAAAAGCACCCATGATGAGAATTCTCAGCTTGTTTTTGATAGTAATGGAACTGCACACCTTTTTCATCTAAAAATGTCAATAGGGTACGCATATTGGTTTGGTTTGTTACCCTGATAATCAATAGAAATGCCAATATGTACAAAACAAAAGTAGCTGTTAACATTAGGAGTTGAAAAGGTACATGAAGTTGTTTAAATGGAGTTAGATACACCCAAGTATACTGGTCTGGAACTGGAAACCAGATGAGTTTCACGTAGCCGTGGTGTTTCAAAACTCCAACGATTATAGGCCAAATAAAGGAGATCAGAACCAGTATGTTCACGGTGTGCGTAAACTGAAAAGCTAATTCCATAAAATCATAATTAAGACGCAGTCTCTGTAAGACTCGAGCAGCCTTCTGAAGACGAGTGACATAGGAAAAAAAACCGAAATTTCTGAAACCTTGTGTGGAGCCTTCTTATGACCCAAATTAAAACGAATTTTTGACACCTAGTGTATCAATCGATTTTTTTCGTGTTAAAAGCAATGTTGTGCGAAACAATCTTCACAATCGAACTATGATAGTTAGTTTTTTTTTGCACCAAATGAAAATTTTTCAGAGAATCAGCAAAAATATGCTTTTAACTTTTTCATTTACTACGAAATCGTCACTCATTTGCTCATCATTGCTTTCAAAAATGACTTTCCTATCAAAAAACATATATAAAATTCCATTTTGATTTTTTATGAAACTTCACTTTCGACCCTGTTCAACTTTCAAGTACCGTAACCCACAAACGAAAAATCTTTAGGGCCCAAAACTTTCAGTACCAGTTGGTTCATACGAAGGCTCCACACAAGTTTTCAGAAGTTTGGTTTTTTCCTATGTCAATGGTCTGCTCGAATCTTACACAGACGGCTTCTTAAATTTCTTCGTTTGCTTTCTTTCGAAATAATTCCACAGCTCTTTTAGTTAGAAATCCAGGAATCGCAATTTTTTATTCAAATTTAAGACTGCCAAATTTTCAAATTACTTCCCATTTGTTAATGTTTGTGTCCAACATACAATCGCCCTTCGCCAGTTTAATCAGGTAATATGTGCGTGGTAGCCCAGTTTTCAAATTTCCAGTTTTCAAAATTGAATTTACAAATCGCAAAAAACTTGTAGCGGTTTTTCCCATGAACCAAAAATTGCTTGATACAATTTCCCACCCCCTTATGATGCAATTTCCGGGGTATTTTCGGTTTGAACGGAACGAGACCATAACATTAATGTTTTTGAGGACTAAAGAACAATGACCAGCAGCAAAATCAGTTTCTATCGGCCTCAAAACATTAACAAACAACGAGTAATCCTAATTGCACAGTGAAAGACAAAATGTGTAGCAACCATTTTCAAGACATGATTTGATTACGACAAAATGTTTGAAAAACTGATTTTTGTGA
Organism: Oscheius myriophilus; assembly: GCA_964057215.1. Lineage (NCBI taxonomy): Eukaryota > Metazoa > Nematoda > Chromadorea > Rhabditida > Rhabditidae > Oscheius > Oscheius myriophilus. The sequence goes on along the minus strand of OZ059902.1, from coordinate 3,069,328 downwards.
TTTTCTTTGGTTTCTATGTCCCAAGTTTTTTGTTTAACAGAAATAAAATCCATACCTTGCTTTCTCTACTGGCTGCGATGGAAGAAACCGCTTGTATGCGAATAACTGCAATTACGAGGTTGACGCAAATCATATTATCTATTCCGAAGGCTCCAATCGCCTCCCAGGCGAGGTTTCTTGCAGAATTGTTGGAAATTACGCAGGCTTGGACTTCGCCTTCTGGAAAACAAAATCATTGGATTTTTTTACTTCTCTAACATTAATGTAAACAGAAGCATCGGGATAGATATAAAATTAGTTAGAAACGGAGCAAAACTGATAAAAGAGAGATTTGATTTTTGAGAGAGAGAGAGACCAAAATAGTCAGAGACTTTGCGCCATAGAAAAAATAGCCTACCTCTACAGTACGTAACCACAGTCACAATCTCTCCAAAAGCCAAAACCAGTATACATCTATAGAAAGGATGCCTAAACTCTGGCCGAAGAATCATAGCCCTCACGAGCATTATAACAGTAAAAACATAGACAATTGTCATAACAATGCACAGGTAGAAAAGAAAATCTCCCAGTAATTTCGGCTGAGCCCAGGAAACACAGGTGTTCCACTCTTTTACCTAAAATTTAGACAATTAAAGGAACAGTAAGGGGGGCTTTCCATTTCTTTTTCGATCGTCTACGGTTGGAAATTATGCAAATTGACTATGCTAAATTTTCTCGCTTTTTTGACGACTTTGAAGAGTATTTTCTCGAAAACGGTAGATTTTCGACCCATGGGCATATAAATTTTCATAATCAGCGAATTTTTTATCTCTCATGTTGAACCAATGTTGTAAAACTGCCTGACTATCCCTTCAACTCAGAAAAATAAAACTCACAATGGCTTCAACAATATCAACGTAGGTGGAAAGCGTGGGTATTTCAATAATTACGGGCGATACGGTGGTCGTTGTGGCGTTCATTTTCGCAATGAACGTTGTTGACAGCCGGAAATGGCAAATTCGGTTTTTATAGAATTGGTAAACAATTTGTAAACATACTATAAAGAGAGTGGGAATGGCTCATTTCTGGAAGTGGATAGGGCATTAGTCAACTAAGGGTTTGGTCCTGACGTAAATAGAACTAATGATAAGGTAATGAATTGTAAACGTGTTTGCATGCAAGGTATGTGTCATGTTCTCGAAGCTTGAAAGATATATAAAGTAACCCACCATATAAGTTAGTCGTCTAAGCTATACATAAGCTCCATGCTTATGAGTTTTAAGTACGCGGGGGGGGGTGTTCTGGCAGTGTTTGCAGGGGGCTTATACATGGCGTGGGCGACTTAGCTATATGACGAGACCAAACCTAGCACAAAAAATCCATGAACTTACGACCAAAATAGATTTTTCTCAGAGAGCGTTTTTTTCCTCATGTTAAACATTGCACTAAAACTTTTTCCGCTTCCTAATTCACATTTCAATTTTAGGTTTTTTGTTGTTCAAAACAAACATCATTTACTACAGTTCAATTCCAAAGATGCCATTAGTTTCATTTCCTTTCTGGTTAGTCAACGTTTTCAGATTAGGAAAAGAACATTTCACTAGCAATTTCTGATAATCAGTTCTAAGGGATTTTTTTTCGTCTACGACCTTTAACGTCATAATTGATTCCTGGAAAATATTGAACTGTTCGTTTTTTACAAATACTTTTCAATTCCCATCACATGGGATATAGTGAATTATCCCAAAATTATACTGCTTAATTTTTTATCCGTTAACAACACCTACTTAACAAACGGTTCTTTTTCGCAAAAAACACTATTATTGTAATCACTTTCTATCTTTCCATGACTCACTCAAACGCCACAAAAGAAAAAAAGTATAAAATATAATGCATGCGAATTACTATACAGAAAAGTCACATGACCGGAAATGACAAGTGTGTAAAAATGAACAGTTCATCTTTAAAAAAATTGAAACTAATTGTCACTCAACTTTAGATCCCTTTGTAGACTAAAATGTTAGTGCAAATAAATAATTCGAATATTAAAATCGTCATAATCTCACTTTTTGTTTAAAATCGGCGTAGAAAAGATTGGCGGACAAAGTAAGATTTGATCCATTTTCTCTTATGCGTGATTCTGAATTTCGACGTTTAACGTCGAAATTCGAGCTTTTCTTTTAAATGTAAAAAACATTTACAGATCACATTGTGAAAACAATAATTGTAATGCATTTTTTTATAACAATTTTCGAAACTAACATTTTTAGTCAAGATAAATTACTCAAAAATTATACGAATTCGTGTTTTAAGTTCAATAACACGATTTAAAAAGACGGCAAAGAAAGCTGAAAATCGCGTGTGCTTTAATTATAAGTAATTAAGAAACGTTCATTTTTACTTACAAACTGTCTTTGAAGAATTTAATGTCGGTGTTAATTTTGCTCAACAAAATATAGAAGTAAAAAAATGTTTAAAAAATTAACTGGAAAGCGTCATTTGCACTATCCTCGCCTGAAAAACAAAAAACTTTAAATATTAATGGAGGTAATTCAGGAACCGGTTATTTTATCACTGTCTGTCATGTGATCGAAATTGAAAAGTAGTTGTAAAAAATAAACAGTTCAATATTTTTCAGGAAATAATTATGACGTTAAAGGTCGTAGACTGAAAAAAAACCCCGTAGTTAGAACTGATTATCAGAAATTGCTAGTGAAATGTTCTTTTCGTAATCTGAAAACGTTGACTAACCAGAAAGGAAATTAAATTAATGTCATCTTTGGAATTGAACTGCGGTAAATGATGTATGTTTAAAAAAAGGCCCCAAAAATTGAAATGTGAATAAGGAAGCGGAAAAAGTCTCAGTGCAATTTTCATTATGAGGAAGTATTTAATGAACTGAGATCACTTCGAATTTTTTAAAAAGACAAAAAAATGTATTGGACCAAAAAAAGGCACGAGATTTGTGTTCTTTTAAAAATCGCAGAAAATTTAATGAATATTTTCGTTAGCTGACAACTTGTAATCAGTACGGAAATAGAACTTACAATCAAAAAATGGAGAACCTCATTCTAGTTTTTATAACTTTATTGTAACCATTGAATTATATTATGGTGTTTTTTCCAAAATTGAGTTTAATCGATCCGCAACTGACCGCGACGCTCGACCGCGGCGCGTCACTCTTTATTTTTTTTTTTGCGAAATTCGGGCCGCTGTCTCTACCGGTCTTATGAAAAGAGTTGTTACTCTAACGTGAAAATGCTAGCCAAAACTGAGCAAAAGCGCTGCGACGGGCTGAAATGCGGCTTTGCGTGCCAAACGCTAATCGATAAAAAAACAGTTATGGCGATATCTAACTATGCAGTAAGCGTATTGTATTGCGTACCAAATTATAGAAAAAGAAACAAAATCGGCCAATAGCGAGTTGAAATATGATTTTAAGTGCCAAACGCCAATCAATAAATAACTTATTTCGATAATTTTATTTTTCATGCCTAAATCGTTTGTTTTTGCTTTCGGGTTTTGTGGTTTATGATTAGGGAAGCATTTTTAAACATGTTTTTGAAACATTTTTTTGTTGACAAACCCAAAACTTTTTTCTTGATTTGTCTATTTTGTATTTAAAAAAACTGTTTTTCTGACTACGTTTTATAAATGTTTCTCTACTTTTAAAACGTCCCACCCTTATGAAAAATTTAAAATCGGAATTGGAGTTTTATGTGGCTTGGGTATAATTTTTTCATTCATTCCACTCCAACTTTTTCAATTGGCTCTCGATTTCCTTTTCCTTTCAATCTCTTCTTCCAATTCCATTTCTTGCATTTCATACTTTTCTGCTTGAGCACTTGATTCTTGAAGGTCCGATTGCAACTTTCTCACCCTGCAATAACTTTTAGACAACGAAATTTAACATTGTTACAAAGAAGGAGAATCGGTCGCTTCACGATCAGATAGGGTTGAAATTGCGGATCTTGTTCGTAAAGTATGTCTTAAGTAAGATGAACTAACTTCAGATGCTTGATCGTCATTCTGGAAAATACTGAGAATTTTTTGAATTTTAAGGTATGGCAAATGAAAAAATGACGGTTTTGCCACTAACTTCATCGGCATCGCTATTATTTTCTTCCAAGCCAGTCAGCCAAACTGCATTGCCAACATCTAAAAATTAAATTAGACTGTTGCAAAATTGTAAAAAAATATAATAATTCAATTTTATCTATAAAAAATAAACGATTTTTGTTTCATAATGCAACCAGTCGGAGGCTAAACGGACCCCTCTGCATATGTCAAATAACAGCGAAATCGGCTGGCGCGCAGCTGAATACGGTTTTCGTAATAAATTCGTAATATCGATTTTTATCTGTTCTATAAGTTTATACTGCCCTTTCTTTATACAAAAAAAAAATACTCGCAACAGGATTTCAGCTTGCACAAAAATTGCTTTCCGGGCCAAACACTAATCGATACATTCGATTTTTTGACTTTTCATATGCTAAAAACGTCCTTACAAACAGATTTGAAAAAAAAAACATAATAGGTTTGGCACGGTTTTGCGTGCCAAACCGTCAATCAATAAAATGGATATACCGATTTTTTGCCGTGCTGGAAGTTTTCCAGTTTTCTTTCTATTTGATATTTGGGGTTTTCACTAGCTTATGTAAAAATGTTAAAAAAGGCGTAAAAGGCTATGGTAATTATTGTTTTAAAAAAACTCACGTAAAATAATTTTGTTAAGAAAGTCTTTGTATTCAGAAAGTGTTCCATTTATTTCCCTGTTTTCCATACATTCATCATTTGAGCAAAGTCCGCCAAGTTGTCTTTGTTTCATAATGGACGAAATAACTTCGACCTGACGCATAAATGTGAGAAACAACTTGATGGGATACTTTTGTGACCGAATCCGCTATTTTTCTTTGAATGGTTCGAAATAGAAGGTCTTGTGATTGGATTTCCTGAAAAGTTTGCGTTGAAACTATTCGAAATTTATTGTTTTGAGTGATCTCCGTCGGTTAGAAAATTTTTAAGTCATTACGTACCCTATTTTGCCTGAAACGGCATTTTTTACTGCGTACTCTATTTTGGACAACACGACTATTTTTTGCTGTTTTGCGTAGTCTATTTTGGGGGATACGACAATTTTGCCTTATTGCGTACTATATTTTTAATTACGCGCAAACTTCGCTATCCTCTGCACTCTATTTTGGGCGATACGACATTTTTGTTAGATTTCGTACTCTATTTTGGGTGGCACGACATTTTTGCTATTTTGCGTACTCTTTTTCGGACAACCCGACAATTTTGCTTTTTGCGTACTATATTTTGGGCAACACGAAATTTTTACTTTATTGCGTATTATATTTTCGAAGACGCTCAAACTTCGCTATTTTACGAACTCTATTTTGGGCTATACGACATTTTTGTTAAACTCCGTACTCTACTGCACGTTGTAATTTTCAACCAATTTTGTTAAATGACCAATAATTTCACAAAAAATCGGTGGGGGGATGAAAAATGTGTGCAAAATGCCGTATTTAGCAAATCGCGTATCTTAAAATGGGGTACGCAATTCAGCGTCAGCCAATGGACTTTTTCGAATTCGGAATGTATACCTTAAACAAAATAGCCATTTTCGCCTTTTTCGACAATTCCGTGGTCTTCTTATAGTCCCTTTCTCGTTTACGAAGTGATTCCAATTTGGGATCTTTATAGGTTTTAGCAGGCCGGCCTGGTATATTTTTGCCTAAATTCATTAGAAAATGGAATAAATTTTCACTTACGCAATGGTATTTTAGGACAAACGGTTCTTTCGAACTCGGTGTTTTCCCAATCTTCTTCAGATAGGTTTTTCAATAAAAGCCCGTGAAATTTTTGAGACTCTTTAAATCTCTTTGTTGTGGAAGACGATGAAGAAGGCAAACGGTTGTCGAATTTAGCGATATTACCTTTTTCCAAATCAACCACTTGGTTTTCCTGGAGGAAATTTGCTTTTTAAATTATGAAAAGCGTAAACCCTTACCAAAGCTTGAATTCCTTTCCTGGCCTCCTTCATCCAATTATTAATTTTTTGAAAATGTAGAATTTCATTGGGAGCATTGGTCAAAAAAGCTGTTTCGCGCAGCCTTCGTCGTTTCAAAGAAGCGTTTACTATTTTTGGCTCCTTTTCTATGTCGACATCTGAATCTTCCAAATCTTGTGACTTGTCCATATCGAACAAGTCTGTCTGTTACAGGACATAAAAATCCGTTCCAGATTTCTGAAAAGGTGAAATTGATTTTCTTGAAAATTGGAATTCTTTCCAAAATTCAAATAAAAAGTCAAAAAAAGATAACTTTACATTAAATGGACCTTGTGCAGATTTGTTGGGTGAAAAGGAAGATTCAGTCACCTTGGTTGCTTATAACAGTGAGCAAATAATGGGTGACTGATAACTTTAACCGCATCTTTTTATAGACGTTTTAGTAAATATGTTTTGCAGGGACGGCGTATCAGAAATGCAAACAACTGTACGATTCAATCTCAGGTTACAACCAAAGTGTGTGAGTGTGTGAGTGTGTGAGTGTGTGAGTGTGTGAGTGTGTGAGTGTGTGAGTGTGTGAGCGTGTGAGTGTGTGTGTGAGTGTGTGTGTGAGTGTGTGAGTGTGTGAGTGGGTGAGCGTGTGAGTGTGTGAGTGTGTGAGTGTGTGAGCGTGTGAGTGTGTGTGTGAGTGTGTGTGTGAGTGTGTGAGTGTGTGAGTGTGTGAGCGTGTGAGTGTGTGTGTGAGTGTGTGTGTGAGTGTGTGAGTGTGTGAGTGGGTGAGCGTGTGAGTGTGTGAGTGTGTGAGTGTGTGAGCGTGTGAGTGTGTGTGTGAGTGTGTGTGTGAGTGTGTGAGTGTGTGAGTGGGTGAGCGTGTGAGTGTGTGAGTGTGTGAGTGTGTGAGCGTGTGAGTGTGTGTGTGAGTGTGTGTGTGAGTGTGTGAGTGTGTGAGTGGGTGAGCGTGTGAGTGTGTGTGTGAGTGTGTAAGCGTGTGTGTGTTGTGCATGAGCGTGCGTATATTTGTGTTCAATTGAAATTTTGTACTTTGTTCCCACTACGTTTATTTGCTTGTTTAGCACACAAAGTGAGAAAAAGTGTTCTTCATCCCAAATCACAAGTTGATTAATTGTATTGATTAATTGCAAATCACAAGTTGATTAATTGGTCATGTTTGTTTTTGATATTTTTGAACCTTGTGAGTAAGGAATTAACGGATGTCCGCAAAATAAAAAATACAGGAGTGTTGACCCAGTGTCATGCATACAGTTCGTGAAAGATTGCATAACTGAGGCTGTTTTTTTTTCCAAACAGCATGTTCGCCCTGTACTGGAGGCATTTTTTACAGTAATTTAAAACAAAAAAACGCAAATATATCCCTGCAAATTACTTTTTGCCTTCTGGTTATTACGTTGGCAACGTTTTGTTCGTTTGACTTGGTTGCTATTGAACGATCATCCTATTTGAATGGTGGGCAATGAATTGTTTTTTCTTGCTATGATTTTGCCTTTATTTCAGCAAGGGTTATCATTGTCTTATTGGCTTGTTCTTTTGTTTGAAACATTCTTCGTGTTTCCGATGACAGTTAATCGCAGTATGTTTGGAAGAGACGAGGGATGGCTGTTCAACGCTCTGCCTGTCCATATGGGTTCCTTTTCTGGTTTTTTTTCCCTAGAACCCTATGCACAAGATGAATCGTATCGTTACAAAAAGAAAACAAAAAGAAAGATTAAGAAATAAATCACAAACCGATGAGAAAGAGAAAAAATTAACAAAAATATGACAAACGAATTATTACGCCCTCAAATGTTATTACGCCCTCAAATTGACTACTTTTGAAAAAAATCTTATTGTTCTCTTTTTATTGTGTCCTGAGAAACGAAACACCCTCTTTTTCCAGTTCGCTTTTTCACACATATATTGTTATAGTGCATTTCCGGAAAAAAAGAACCGAATCGTAAAGGTCTACGGTCCCGCCGCGATGCCTTATTGACAGCTGCCGGGTGCCAGCTGCCAGCTGCCAGCCGGCAAAATGGAAAAATAATTAAATGAGCTGTTTTTCTTTTGTTTTTACAATAACCGATGTTTTGTTTTTCGTTTTTATTGTTTTAAATTTTAAAATATAGTTTTCTGTCGATTTTCAATGAAAACCGGTCCGAATTATGACCTTTTTGGTGACATTTTTAAAGTAACTGTAGAAATGAATGCTCAAAGATGCTTCGTATATTATTTCTTGTCTGTTTTTTTCAAATCTAATTAATTTGTATGCGTTATAGGGTATTCGACCGAAGGATGACGAAGAGGAAGGCGCAATGCCGCACACCCGGTACCTTTTGTCTAATTTGATGTTATATTTTTCTTTTTAGAAGATATATTTGCCCAGATGCCTGCCGCCGCTGCTGAGAAGAAGGACAGAGGAGTCCAAACGGATTTATTCAACCGTCAGGTGAGTCCTTTGGGTAAATCGGCCAGTTTTTCCCCAAAATTCCACCTTTTCCGACACCTTTTTCGATTTACTCGAATGTGCACGGCACACAGCTGTGAAAAGTTGTGGAAAATCGACATAAAACATTGTCTTATATTGCTTTTCGTTTTTATATTGCTTTTCGTGCCATTTGTTCGAAAGTTGAAAAAATAACTTGTTACTAACAACTAGGGAAATGCTAGATTTGCTTTGGGTGATTTTCAATTTTATATGCTTATAGAACAATCTAAGGATCCCTCCTATTCGCCGTGCCGCATGATTAAATTTTTATATAGCTTGTTGAAGCCGTTTGTCCCGGTGTCATGCGAGAATTCTTGTCACATTTTCAGCCGATTTCCAATCAAAAGATGCTTTTTTAGAATAAAAAACTATAATAAACTTATTTTATATATTCAGAGTCAAACGTTGTGCTTCCAGATGGCAAAGTCAAAAAAAAATAACATTGATGGAGAAAACAAATAAATCGAAAAAACGATTCACTAACATGTCTGCGTCTTTTCTAATCCCATACTCTCTTGCCGTCTGTTCGTTTCGCACTCTCCTCTTTTCACACTCTCAAGCCTTAAAACAATTTTGTTTCTTGGGAGGGGAAACCTGTCTGTACTTAAGTTTTTCCAACCTTGGGTGGCCTTAACCCAATTGAGCATTAGCGGACGGCAGCAAAATTTTTTTAATCGCACCGATTTTCCACATGGGAGACTTTTTGGAATTTGGGTTTTGTACGGTAAAACCGTCCATTGCACTATAAATTGAAAACAATAACATTTTTTAGATAAGTAGATTTATTGTAACCAGAATAAATGACAAGGGTATGCTTCACTTGGTAACATTTGAAAATAATTTTTTCACACGAGTGACTCAGGTCTATTCCGATTCTTCATTTCCAGCAATATCGGCATCATTCTCGTCGTTTGTTCGGTGTTCGGCTTGCCGTAAATCTTGAAAAATTATTACTATAAGATTAAAAAAAACTAATTACGGGTAATCAGAACTGTCCGGATTTCTCTAATTAGGTCAAGTCCCCATTTGATTTGTACTGCTTGGTTGGTGTCGTCCATTGGAAGGTTTTCATTGTAGCGAGGCGTCAGAATTTCACAAATTGTTCCAATCTAAAACATTTTTTACTATAGTGGCATCGTCACGCGTATTTTCAATTCATTTTCATCCGAATGTATTTTCTATTTGGGCAATTAAAATGCAAAGTTGCCTTGAATTTGAATTTCTTATTTCTGAAAATGCCAAAATTGTAGACTTTTGTTCGGTGCGCGTCGCGCGTTGATTTTAAATTGTCGAGCAGGCGAAACGTATTCTTACATAGTGTCCGCCCATGGACCTTGGAAGTAGTTATAATGAACCTGCGCATCTAACGGGCTAATGAGCGTGCGAAACATGGAGACGGAGACAAATTTCTGAGTCAAATGCGCTCGCCGCTATTACAAGCTCTTTGGGCGAATGCATAAAAAGTTGAAAGAAAAAACAAACAAACCTTAGTTATCAGAATGTCGATTTCCTTTCCCTGTGCTTTCAAAAAGTTTTCGAGGAGGGAAATTTCCTGAAGATCAAGCCGTAAAAGAACTACTAATAAAAATTACTTGTGACTTCGAAAGAATTTTGTCCCTTTTGTTTGCATCGCAATTTTTCCTGTTCCGATTGTTGTTCGCTCTTTTCGTTGCTTTAGCAGTATCCTCACATTTTTCCCTTGGGCGACCCTTGATTTTGTTGTCTGAAAAAATTTCGAGAAAGAAAATTTCTGAATTTGTACTTTGAGGAACTTTGGGGCAGACGGTCCTCATAAACTGATTCCTTGTGATCTCCAGAACGTGGCGATGTAGTGTACACAGTTTTCCGAGTTCCGGGGAAGGAGTTGCTAAATTTTTTTTCCATAAAATTGTACTTTAAAAGACTTTTATTCTTACCCGAGTACCCGGATGAAGCATTCTGAAGAACTGGAACACCTGAAAAGAAAAATTACAAATTCGTGGGGTTTTTGTCATTTTTTCTCAAGAATTTTCCATTTTGCGAAAAAAACGATGGGTTTCTGAAACGATAATCTCGGCCCGGCCGAGATGCAGTCAAAATTGCTAAAAGTTAGAAAAAAAAGTTTTACACTATTTATGTACTGCAAATGTGTTTTTAGCAAAATAATTACGTAAAACAATAATGGAAAAAAAAAGTTTTGTCGACGGGGAATCGAACTGGGGTAACTTCGGATTGGCCAAGTCCGACAACTTAGCCACTCGGTCACGAAAATTTTAAAAATTTTATAAAGGGTAGTTCAAATCCTCTTTCACACAATTAGAACTTTGCACAATTACAATTTTGCACAAATTTGCACAAACGTTTTTGCGCAATTAGAACTATGTTTTACAACAAATAGAACTTAAAAATAATCGCTTTTAAAAGACTTACATTTACAAAACAGATTTTTAAAAATACTGGGGCCATTTCGCGTCAATTTGCGTACCGTAACGTATTTTTAGAGCGGTATTACGTGTTTTTGCTAATTACAAATGTTTCTGGAAATTAAATTTGCTATAGTCTGTTTCCATGGGATTGTGTTCGACTTTCGGGCAATCGGAAAAAAAGAAACGTATTTAACAAAAGGGTTTGAAACAATGAAGTGAATAGAGCTATGAATAGCTAAAGAGCACTGTAAAAGAGAAGTGCGTAGACCATAACAAAGATCGTTGCGGGACCAAAGGTACCTCGTCCTTCACAATTTGTGAAAATCCTTGTCCATTCGTTGGAAATTGACTATACCAAACCAGTAATACAAAAAGCCATTGCCCCCCATTGCTCGATGCTTACAGAAACGGCATCTTAAGACAATAAAACCGTTTTACCATAACCGTGATGATGAAATCCATTCGTACTGTTGAAGTGTTGATACCAATGAGAAAGGTTGAGCGTGTTCCGACGTTCCAATTGAAAAACATCCGTCAACTGAAGCAAATAGTTTTTAGGTAGAAAAACAACAAACAATTATTGACGCGTCTTGCAGTTTTTGGCTGGTGTACACCGTTGTTTAGCATGATTTCGGCCAGCTCAAACTTAAGTTTTCTTTTTTAATTGTGGTAAATTACTTTGTACTTTGAAAGTAAAACATACCATTGAAAGTTTGGAAGATCGCCTAAGGCGCAGTGTCTGCAAAAAAATTATTTACCGAACCACGGGACTCATAAAATGGGCAGAATTTCAAAATGCACAGATTTTGTGGGGGTGCTTCGTATGGCCTAAAAAAAGTTTATGCCTACTCGGCTCGGGGACAACCTTTTTCAAATGCGTTTTTAAAAACTTGTCGGGTAGATTTTAAAGGAGTTAAAAGTAAAGTTTTGCGCTAATCCGTAAAGCATTCAAAAATCCAGTTTTTTCCTTTCCAGTTTTCAAAATAAAAATTGATAAAAAAAACCCCCGAAACAGCCCGAAAAATGGCAGTTTTCAGTTTTCGTCGAAAGCTTTTCCACCATGAGATTTTGCTTCGGTTTTGGCCAATTCGGAATGTTTTTGAAATTCAAATTTCCTACAAAAACGCAAAAAAAAAATTACCCGCAAAACATCCGGACCCAAAATTTTGAGATTTTCTGATTTGGGTCATTGGGACATCCTACAGAAGTTTTCTAGCAAAGTATAAAAAACTTATATAAGAACAATCTATTTTTATAAAGTGGGCAAAAAAAATTTTCCCAAACACCGTTGGACTTATAAAAAATGACACAATTTGGAAAACTTCGTACGAACTATAAAATAAATTTTTAGTGTGTTTTACCCAAATTCAATTCAAGCTTACTGAATGCAGATAGCTTCAACTAAAACGTCGAAAAGTATTCAATAGCACACAATAGTTTTTTCCTCGGAGAAAAAGAAAAGATTTTTGGTTTAAAATTATTTACAACCAATTTCCTGATCTCCTATGTTACTGGATTTTTTCTATGGGTGAGTTAAAAACAACGAACTGTGTATGTTTTGAGTTAAGCATAAAGTATAGAGCAAGGTGAAATGTACAAAAAGTTTAAAAAATGCATAACAGAGCAATATAAGAGTGGCCATACTTATACTTTCTTTGTATTGATAAGATATGATATTTAAACAAGGTTTTTTAGGCCTCGCAAAAAGAAAGCAAAACAAGTGCAGCTGTGACGTCATCATAGTCAACGCACGTTCAATTGTTTCTCACCATTCATTTAGCCAAACATAAAAGGTATAATCAATTAAAACATTTTTATCTAAAAATCGAAACATTTTCCCTATTATTATATTGGATTAACTGCGTTGCACGAAAGTCATTCTTGTAATTAAAATCACAACTTTCCAAAAAAAAACATTCGTGATATTTTTCATTTCGGTACCATGTATTCCACTCTTTTTGGTTCAGGATATGAGAACATTTCTTACATTGTTCAGCTTTTTTTTACGAGCGAAGAGCATTAGCAAATGAGAATTGGCACTTACATGGAAAAATACGTAAACGCTGTTTTTTTGCATCTATTATCAAAAGTATTGTCAAAAGGAACTGTGCAATTTCCGTTTCCAATCTTAAAAGCTTAGTGCTAATGCATTAAGACGCCGTATCTGTAGGATTCGAGTCTTAGGAAAAAGTTAATTGCACTAGAATTACACAAACACCGTTGGGCTTATAAAAATGAAAAAATGACACAATTTCGAAAAGTTAAAAATTTGCTTCGTACGAACAAAAATTTATTTTCTATGTGTTTGACCCAAATTCAATTTAAGCTTATAGTTTTCGCTAATTTTACTTCTTGAACCATCCGCAAATGTAACCCTGACGCAGTATTGCGTACGTATCCTAAAACACGGGATTTTCGTACGCAAATTCGCGGTTGGTGTCATTTGCTAAGAGCGAAATTGGGCGAAGTAACATTGGCGACGACTATACTGAATTCAGATCTCTTCAGCCAAAACAAGTAATTCTAGTGGTAAATATATTTCAATATTTTCGTTCTTGCGCAAAAAAAAACATTCTCTAACATTGACAATAAAGGGAAAATTCGAAAAGTACACTCGGAGGTTTTACCTCGAGGCAAAAAAGTTTTTTGGTTTAAAATAATTTACAACGAATTTACTGATCTCGTTTGTTACTGATTTTTTCCTCCATATTATTTGGGTGAGGCACAAACAATGAACTATAGCTGTCGCCAAACGAGCATCCGCTATTAAAAGCCGCTTTTTCTCTGCGTCTTCGCTTCTCGCACACTATTTCCGCTTCAGTATCGGCTGTCTGCATTAAAGGGAAAGTCAGGCGGGTTTTACAAGATTGGTTCAATTAAGAGAGAAAAAATAGCTGATCATGAAAATATCAATGACTACGGGTCGATAATTTACTGTCTTTGAGAAAATACGCTTCAAAGTAGGCAAAAACGAGTCTCCGTCTACAGATTTGTAGACGGGCAGTACGCCCTCCGTGTCCGGCATTTACAAGGCAAGCTAATGAGCCGAATTTCGTTCTAATTGGCCGAGATAGCGCTGGAAACGAGGAAGGTGCGAGAAAATACTGCATAGTTAAATCGAATACTTGACCGTAGCCGATCTAAAATGAAATAAAAAAGCCTTCTTTCTGCCCCTTTAAGCCGTTTTTGTGGCAGGATGCCGGTTTGGCGACACCTATAGGTTTTGGGAAAAGTACAAAGTAAAAAGCGAAGTGAAAAGTACGGAAATTAAAAAAAAATGAACGCTATGAACAGTGCGGCCATCAACTTATATATTCTGTGCACTCGATACGGGTTGCACTAAAACACAGCAACTGGCAATATCAACGCAAATAAAGCGTAGAGGTATGACGCACGTGTTTTCAAGTTCCGTTCTTACTATTCTTTCTGCAAAATCAAACAGTTCTAGTTTTTCTAATATCGAACATTTTGCATATTCGTGCCAAATTGCTGCAAAAACTGGGTGACATACATACCCAACTTGTGTATAAAAAGTAGTTGAAATCTTTTTCAAAAGGTTTCATTATATTTTGTTTTATTTTGATAAACTCTTCGTTCGGTAACATACTCACAGGTTGGCATCGTTTCTCACATGGTTCCAGCTTTCAAGACAGGTGAACATTAGCCACTCAACATTCGCGTTTACCTGAAAAAACAGGGAAAACTGTTTTCTGCACCTCGTATCAGAAGTAAATAAAATGTTCAATTTCCATTTTCAATAATAAAGGATTAGTGATATTTCATTAATTGTCGTTTCGATTGCGTCACTTTTCAAGTTCTTCTGCGTTGTTGTGCCATAAGCCAGACAGCTGTTTGCAAATATTTGAGGTCAACCTTGTTTGACAACACGTCATGGAGAACATAGGCTTGCAATTTGGCAGCAGAAAAAATTTCAACATACCATCCATAAGAATTTTCAAAATACTGCTATGCATAATTTCAGTATACATTTGATAGTTTCTGGAACCGACCGGAGCGTTCACGCACTAATCTATGCAACGTCGCGAAACAAAAATCTATTGAGGCACGGCAGTTATTTTCAAATTACCTGGTTTTTATCAATAATTATTTAATAGGAGTTAAATGTAAGATAATTACAGAAAAAAAAGTGTCAAATTTCGTATGGTAATAGAAAGTATTTCTTGCGTTTTGCTTCTTTCAAGT
This sequence comes from Oscheius myriophilus, assembly GCA_964057215.1. Taxonomy (NCBI): domain Eukaryota; kingdom Metazoa; phylum Nematoda; class Chromadorea; order Rhabditida; family Rhabditidae; genus Oscheius; species Oscheius myriophilus. The sequence continues at coordinate 3,054,246 of OZ059902.1, read as the reverse complement.
TGGGTTTTTGTTTCAACTTGATTACTTTTTGGACAAAATACGGAAATTTAAAACTTTTCAAAATGAAAGCCTCTTATGAAAATTCTTATGAAAATTTGAAGAATGAGATAAAAAAATGAGAAGCGAGTTGATAAAAAATGAACATATATACCCAATTAAACAAAAATTTAGAAATTACAGTTTTTCGTCATCTACAAACATATCCTGATATCTGGCCCGAATAGAAAAATTTCAATTTTTCAGCCGCTTCTTTATTTTTTTAAAATTATTTTTTAAAAAAAACTCAAAGTATTAAAAACAAGTACTAAAAGTTGAAACTTTTAGTACTCTGCTGAGAATTCCAATCTTACATAGGCGTCTAAAGATTTGTGGAAAAACCTTATTTTTTCAAAACTTTTTATTTAATTACAAAATGCATGAAAACTGCCTGAGTTGTGGAAACTTTATTCGTTTTTTAGTAAAGAACAAACTTTCTTCTTTGGGCTTCTAAATAAACTTCGAAACCGAATTTTTCGCTTTAACAAGAAATTGTTTTCTCATATTCTTTTCTCTGTAGAGAAGATCCTTCAGCACGTCAGGACGATTCAACGTTTCCGATTTGCCTTTAACAACATATTCAACAATGAAAAATACTGAAAAACAAACCTTACTTTCAGCATCTTCGTGATAGCGAGGGAAACAACTGTTGGACCTTTAAAAAAAATTTAACCTACCTTGTTTGGTGTAAACATTTTCAGGTCGTCAGTGATTAACCAGAAATAGTGAGAAATTTCTTAAAACAACATTTCTGGAAGATTTGAGCGAAGGACTTCAAGCCAATTGAAAAAAATTGTTAGTCCAAAAAATGGCAAAAATTGGAACAAACCAAATCTAATACTTTTCGTAATTTCCGTGTGCTTTCGCACAGGAACACAAAAACTTCAAAAAGTGAAAAATTGTTTTTGAATTTGCCGGTTTTCCCATTTTTCCACCTTTGTCACATAAGGGTTGCAACATGAACCAAAACAGAAATATGCTAAATGACAAAAATTAACTTTAAAACTCAAATTTTCCATAGAATTCATCACGAAATATTTCACTTTTGGGGGTCAAATTATTTTCCCCCCCCCCCACACTGAATATAAAGTTTAAGGAGTGAAATAAAAACGCCCTTTTTGTCCTTTTTGCGTTTTTCGATTTCTGTACGAAGGCACATGGAAATTTCAAAATTTAAATGTTAGATTTGATCTGTTCATTACTGAAGATTAAAAAAACACTATTTTAAATCATTTTAAAGAATGCAGAAAAATTACAGTAACCGTGTCAAAAAAATGATACTTAGCTGAAAGTTTCTAAATGTTATAGGGAGACAATTCTAGGGCTATCAACTTTTTCCAAAGGCAGAGGCTAACTCGAAATTGCCAGAAACGACGTATTATAACGTGCTTTGTACTTTGGTAAGTAAATTAAGATAAAATGATGTACGGAAAAAGTTCCGGAAGAAAATGTCAAAATATTGCATAAAAACATATTCCGTTCAACACATGATGTTTTCTTAAACAAACAAAAGACCCGAGTAGAGCGACGACACATAGAATTTTTCACTGTTTTCATTGTAAACCACCTGATTTTAAAGATTTTGGAATACAATTTAAAAATGCTGACTCACTGAGCCAAGAAATGGAAACTGGATCCTGAACTCGTTAAAGTTTTTGATTCTCACTAACTGAAAGGCAGCTGTCGTGTGAGAAATGCGAACAACTACGTTAATATAAAGGTAACTTAGAGTTTGTTTACTCCGCAGAATTTTCTTTGTGACTCAGCTAACAAATATTCCTGACTGTGCTTTTAAACCGGAAAACTTTCTGAAGGAGAATTCACACAGACCACTACTTCTATCGGCGCTTTTCCTTTTTACCTCTCGAAACCTACTTTTTACAGAATTTTTTAACAAACTATTGTATTTTGGAAATTGAGGAAGCAACAAATTTGAAACAACTTTGAAAAAACTCAGCAATTAAATACTCCTGGCAGCGCTTTCACAACTGAAAAACTCTTCCACCCTTTCCTTCACATTGTTATTCATGCTTTTCCTTTTTTAACTTTCGTTTTTTTTGTAATTCATGGGCTTTTTTTGAAAAACTAGGTGTTATAAAGTAATTTATTGTTATCATCTACTTTAAATGTTGACATTTTTCATTTTCTTTTGCACCTTTTTCAACATCTATAGTCCATTTCCAACAAAGAATCGACGACTTTTCAATGACCTTGATGTCTACCCATATTTAACTACTGCCAGTTTGAAACATTGAAGTGAAAAGAATATTAACAAGCGAAAGATCACTGTAAAAGAGGAGTGCGCAGATAATAAAGCAATCGCGGCGAGACCAAATGTACCTGTCCTTTAGGAAAATCCCTTTTTCCTTGACTCTTTTTTTGGAAACGCACTATATCAAAATATTATCGTTGTTTATCACAGCCAAAACGTATCAAAACCTAATTAACAAAAGACTTTGCATGTTATTTTTAAAAGGTCTTGTTCTCGTAACTTGTGTTAAGAAATAGTATGGTTTTCATATTTTTCTTTAGGGTCCTTCGACAAATTTTAATGAATTCGAGTAAAGAACACAAACTCTCTCGTTCTATGGAAATTGAGGAAACTAATTCAGAGGCTGGTAGTTTCTCAAAATCTACAAATTGTCTCCTTTATTCCGAAGACAAGCTGAAGTACAAACAATTCATTTTCGAAAATTTCAAACCAGCTGGGTTTGGAGACTGGGCCGAAGCTGTCGTAGGTTATGGAAGCCAAGGATTCGTCTACAAAGCAACTCATCCTAATTTTCAAGAAGAAGTTCTAGCCATTAAAATAATGCATAGTAAAAATCAAAATGATCCACGGCTACAGAAGTACATGGACAGGGAGATCGAAAACATCTCTGTTGTAAGTTCAAATCAATTTTTCAAATGTAAAACTTTTGAAATTTCCAGATGCAGGGACACAAAGGAGTTGTACGCCTTCGGGGATACATTATAAAAGCAGAGAACCGCCAAGAGATTTTTGGATACATTATGGATTACGTGGAGACAAGTCTTCGTGATGGTAAGGGTAAAAAAATGTTTGCAATTAAAGAATTGCAGCAGAAAAGGGTCTAGGTACAAGGTCCCGCAACGAAGATCGTAGGTCAATGTAGGTCGCGAAACAGACAGCGTAATTTGTAAAGCGTACAGGTTGTTTCGCCAAAGTTTCTGAAAACAGCTTTTTTATACAAATTTAGTGACAGGCCTTTGACATAGACTATAATTAAATATTTTTCGCTTTCATTTATAAAAAAACGCCGTGGACAATTACTGTTTATAGATGTTTTGCGGTGAATTGCGTTTGAACAAACCTTTGTGACGTAACTGCGTGATTCTCATGCCAAAAATACCAACCTCTCAAGAATGTTCTTTAGTTTTTTCAAGTTAACATTGTATAAAAACGTCGTCAAACAGTAATCGTGCTCAAAGTTAAGAGCGTATCAGAAAAGCACCCGGAAAAAATTCAGTTAACCCTGGTATGGCTCCCCCTGCTCGTTTTGCCCCCCCCCCCCCCCCAATCAACTCGATTTTGTGAACTTCCGTAGGCGGGGGGCGTAACCGAATTCTGTATCCTGGAGTGTTGATCAGAATGGATTTTAACCTTCGCAATTAAAATGGGGGGCTTAACTAGTCTACCAGGAATTTCGTCAGTTAAACGCCCGTATAGTGTGAAAATTACAAATTCAAAACGAAAGGTTTGAAGAAAATCCTAAGCAAACGTATTATCGGTCAATTCCTCAGTCATTTAGCAAAATTGAATAAATAAAATTGTTTAATCAATAAAAATGCTCTTGGTGTGTAATTGAAATGAGGAAAACGTAATAAAACGATAAAAAATATGTAAATAGTTAAAATAGGTGAATATTAACTTTTTGATTATTTTTATAGTAAGCATAACACTATTGAAAGAAAGGTAATAAAAATAACATTCAAATATAATTCAAAATCCTAAAAACCCATATTTAGCTGCTAACATTAAAACATTGGATACTCAGTTATGGGGGGTTTAAATAAATTTGTTGGGGTATTCATCTAAATCACCTAATCGGCACCTACAGTGGGGTGCTCAATTGAATTTTCTGGTAGAGGGCCAAACCAAGCGGCTATTTTTTTTTTTCAGGGGGGGGGCAACAAATTGGTAGGAGTTTAACTGAATTACCCCCGAAAGTAAGTACCCGCCGCCGAACCCGAAACAGACCATTTAATCTGTAAAACTTTGCTTTGAAATGTATAATTCCGCTTTCGAACATTTTTTTTTACAAAGAAAGCGATATGCAGATACTGAATTTAGCAATAACCTCTCCGCCTCCTCATTACGCATCCTGTGCCATTTTAGCTACCACGTTAATAGGACGATTGTCTCTAGGTTATGCAACTTTTTCAGTCATATTTGACCACACTTCGGATTCCTGGAAGTACAACTACAGTTTATCTCAAGCTATTAACTGGATGATTGAACTGGCAACATGTTTGGCAAGTCTCCATCGAAACGAAGTTCTACACCGAGACTTGAACCCATCAAAGTAAGAATACAAAACAGTTTTTAAATTATTTATTTTCAGTATTTTAGTTGATTGGAGCAAACCTGATAAACCCATCTATATCTGTGACTTTGGTCTCAGCAAGGATTTGGATATTTCTGATGAAAATATGACTCTTGGGTTAGTTTTTCAAACGAAATCGAACAAAATAAGGATTTTTAGGATTGGGACGCTACCATTCATGTCTATAGAAATGCAACAGGGAGGATCTGACTGCAAGTATCCGCTAGACGTTTACAGCCTGGGAGTAGTTTTTTGGCAGATACTTCATCGAAAAAAGGAATTTGATCGAATTGCTGATTGGGTACCCCAGGAAGTCGCGAATGCTTTAAAAAAGTGGGTTTACTACATCATTTTTTTTCTATTCGCCAACAATATATACAAATGTTTATAAACCTTTTTAGATGTATGAACATTGATGGAAAGCTGCGACCAACTATGAAAGAACTTGTAAATCAACTAAAGCAACTGAAGGAAAGAAATGAGCCTAAATGGGAAGGAATAAATGTTTCGTAACAAAAAAAATAACTATAAAAAAACGTTTTATTGTTTTTTTAACAAGTCAAAGCCAGCCTTGCGGGTCTTTGCTTTCTGGATTAGGAGTCCTTCGGCCACTTCGCACCCTTATTGATGTCGCCAAATTGTAATCCTGTCAAAACCAGTCTTAATACAGTATTCGTGCGATTATGTGGTCATACGCCGTTGCTAACAATATGACAGAGACTACCAAATGTGAATGGAGATGTTCTGTCTAACCTTATAGTTGTAGCAGGTTGGAGAAGAGACCTTTTTTTTGGCAAGCCGCATCTCTCCTTTGTCGTCATCCTCTTCGTCTTTTGTAGTTGTCTTCCTCCGAGTTTACTAGACTTTCCAGTGCGTGTGTCATAATTCTTGTGATCACAGGAAAGCGATCTCGTGGAATCCAAGAGGTGCGGGTGATAGGGTGCGGGTGGCGCATTTGATATAAGTGCTTGGGTGGTGTCACTGCGCCGCCGCACCCCGCACCCCCCCCCCCATTTGGCCCCTTGCAGATACCTCCCCCCCCCCCCACACCGCTATATCACTCCAACCACCCCTTTATGTGCTGAAATAATATGAAAGTTTTTGGGTCAAATAATTTGAAGTTTTTCATTTTCAAAAAGAGTAAGGGTTTCCGCTGCAAAACAGTTAAATTTAGGCTAGTACAAATTGTGAAAATGACACTCAATAAATCGAATAGTCGAATAAATACAATTTTAAGCAACGTTAAGGAAGTGAACTTGGTGGGGGGAGGGTTGGGTAACATTAAAGGGCTCGTCAGGGACCTTTTCCATATAGCTAATGAGGATTTGGCAAGCATTTTGCGCACGGCCGTCGGCTGGATCGGTGTTTGATAAAATGATTTTAATTGAAATGACTTGATTAGTATACCGTTCATTTATAATCCGAAAAGGCCCCTTACGGTCCCTTTAAGATAATATCGCAGAATGCCTTGGAAACATCCCCTCACGATTGGAGATGAGAGAAATGGGAGATTAGAGAGAATAGTCGTTACAATATCTTGAAATGGATCGGCAGTAGAAGTTTTCGACATTTTTGTGCAGTTTGGCCTTTTTTGGCCACAATTATAAGGAAAAACATGGAATATTAATTATTACTCCTTTAGTTATTGTTAAATTTTTTTAAGAAGGTGGAGTTGTCAGTCTAACCCCACTTGATGCCCGTCAACGTTTCAAAATCACCAACGGCTGAACCACTGAATCGATTGAGTAGAACTGTTTACTTAGATTGATAACAGCAGCAAAACATGTTTTCAAGCTGATAAAAATCTGTTTTCTTTCGTTTACCTTCAGCTGCGGCGTTACGTTCTTATTCATTCCTGGTTCCGTTTATAGTATAAATAGATTGTTTATATCACCTTTCAGGTAATGACTGACAAAAGTGAAGACGTCGATGATGAAATTCATTTTTCCGAGAAAGAGTTTAATTTCGATCACGGTGACATTCGTTGCGGGCAGCAGGGTGTTGTTATCCCGGCACGACACAAGGCCTTTCCGCATAAAGTGGCAGTGAAGCTCTTTCACACAAATCAGAAAACATCCATATATGCAAAGAGGGAAATAGAACTAATTAAACAGGTAAAATTTAAATTACGAGTTGATTAAATGTAAGAAATTTCAGGTGCAGCCACATACAGGGATAAGTAAATTATTCGGATGCATCTACAACAAGAACCTTAGAATAGGATATGTCATGGAATACGTCAAATTAGCTTTAGAAGATGGTAACAGTAGTCATCAATATTTTAGTGATATACTGTTTCGCTTTGGGACTTTATTTAGAACTGTATTCACAATTTCCTATAGTGCGAAAAACGAAAACAAAAGTTTCCAAAAAACGGTAACTGTTTTTGGCCAAAAACTTAAAGGATGGCACAATAGGTCCCATTGTTTAAGACGCCTTCTCTTTAAAGGGGAAGTAAGGAGGGTTTTCATTTCATTTTCGGTCGTATACGGTCGGAAATTATGCGAATCAACTATGCTAAACTGTCTCGCACCCTCCTCATTTCCAGGGCTGCCTCATCCAATTTGAATGAATTTTGCCTCATTAGCATGTCTTGTAAATGCCGGACGCGCAGGGCGTACTGGTCGTCTACAAATCTGTAGACGGAGACCCGTTTTTCGCGACTTTTGAGCGGATTTTCACGAAAACGGTAAATTTGCGACCCATAGTCATATATATTTTCAAGATCACCGAATTTTTCTCTCTTAATTTAGTCAATGTTGTAAAACCCGCCTTACTGTCCCTTTAAGACTCGAGCAGCCTTCATAAGGCCAGTGACATGGAAAAAATCGGATTTTCTGAAAACTCGTGTGGGACCTTCCTAAGACCCAAATATGAAGTCCTGAAACTTTTGGGCCCTAAAGATTTTTCCTTCCCGGGTTACGGTAGTTCAAAGTTGGGTAGGGTGAAAAATCAAAATGCACACAATAAAAAAATGAAGTTTTTTTTAAGTTCTCCGAAAAAAGTTGTGCCAAATGATGTCTAGAATTGAAATATATTTGTTATTTTCTTACACCAATTTAAAAATTTTCTGAGAACTTGAAAAAACTTCAAAATTTTGCATTTTTTGACGATAACTTTTTTATTTGCTATGATTTTGGAAATTATTTTGTTGCAGATTTTTTTGAAATTACATTTGCCGTCAAAAAACCTTTATAAGTCACCTTTTGTGGTGCATTTTGATTTTTCACCCTACCCAACTTTAAACTACCGAAGCCCGGAACAAAAAATCATATGAGCCCAAAAGTTTCAGAACTTCATATACAAGTGAAAATCAATCTAGCTGAACATTAGCTTACCTTTCATTGGAAATAGACTATAAGTAGTGCAAGCATTCAATAATTGAAAGACTCAGGGGGGAGGTTTATTTTCTTTGTCCAGTAAAGTTTCTACTTTAGTCTGTGCCCGAACAACAATTGGCCTTCTTTATAAATTGATATGAAAAAGCAACTTTTCTCAGACGCTATTTCGGCTTGTTTCTCAGCGCTTTCCTAACAAAGCGCACTCCCTTGCGCGTTTGCAATTGGCGTTCTTTCTGACCTACTTAAATAGCTGCGGAAACAGGTACCTAGAATCCTTTAAGGTACCAAATGGCCGGTTTTTTTGGAGACATACTATACTGTTGCACTCGGCTATAGTGCTCGCCAACAACACTTCTACATTTTTGAAAATGAGTGAGATTATTGTGTTTTTGATAATTGAATTGGTCATTATTACATCAAAATGGTGCGCCACAAAAGGGGCGTGACCGTACTAGCCAACTACTACAGTGCCCGCAATAAGAATACGGGCACCCCAAAGTTTCCAGATTTCGAAAAATCCGTTAGCCGAGGGGTTTTGAAGTTAGTGCCTCGTATTCAAAAACCCCGGGAGCCTTTTTGCCATCGAAGTTAATTTGCATATGCTAATGGGATATTCAAAAAACGCAATCGTAAAAAGTATAGGGGCACCCCAGAAGGTGGATGAAAAACCCACCTGAAGCCAATGATATGGTTTTCTATGATTTCCAAAATGACGGTTATGTATGTCTGGACCTGTTTCATCATATCCCCTCTCAGACGCCCTCTCAGAATTCGAAAAAAATTACAATTTGCCTCTTCAACTGATTTTCACCAAAAATTTAAAATCTCTATCTGTTTTGGCGGATCCAATAAACGATTTTTGAAGTTTTGATGAATCTTGAACCCCTGTTTGCTCAAATGGCAGCCAGGATGCCCGAAAAAGCGAAAAAGAAACCAAACAGAAATGAAATTGGCATTTTTCCTCGAACTCTGTTCGGGTTTCGATGTTATTTCAGGTAGGATTCCACTTTGGCGTCTCTAGAATTAACATCAAAACCTTTCTGAAGACAGCTGAAATGCTGGCTTTTTGCTCCTTTTCAAATTTTGGTTACTTGGCTGATGTGACGATCATAAGCAGAGTACCAACAAACAAAGCACTTGCAAGCAATGTTTTTTCAGCTGTTTAATGGTCTTCAACGCCGCCTGTTCTGATAAATCGGCGTTTCTTGACTTAATACAAGCTTTGACAAACTTGGAGAATTATTAAAAAGTTGTTTCATCAGCTTAGTTCATAGCATACGGTCTCGAAAATCAGTCACAACGAAATGCTCAAACAATACCAACTTGATATTCTTGAATTTACAATCTGGAATTATTTTTTGTTACCCAACTGTTTCTGTCTCTAAAAAATTAAAATTTTAATTTTGGAAATTAACAATTTTCAGTTGTCATTGTCGAGGATGGTTCGAAAAGTTTTTCAATGAATGAGGCTTTTTTCTGGCTATCTTGCTTGGTTGAGTCCATTGCACATCTACATAGATTAAATGTTCTTCATAGGGACCTCAAATCAACCAAGTGATTTTCTTTAATATAATAAAGTGTTTTGACAGCATTCTCATCAAATGGAAAGAACACAGAAAACCACTCATCCTCTGCGATTTTGGATGTAGCAGAAACATTGATGGAACAAACTTGACCACGAGGTAAGGTCTGCCTTAAACTTGGTCTCAAAGGGACCGTCAGGGACCTTTTCATTTCCATTTTCATCGAGTACGGTCGAAAATGATACTAATTTTATATGCTAAATTGTCTGGAAAACTCCTCATTTTCCGAGTAATCTTGTCCTATTGCAATGACAACTTTGAAATTAGACTAGCTTGTAAACATCGTGCATACAGGCGTTGGGCCATCCGCAGAATCTGCAGACGGTCGGCCAGTTTTGGGCACTTTGAAGCCATATTTCTCAAAAAAAAAACGGAGAATTTTGAACCCTATTTTGTATAGAGTTTTTAGATCAGCTGATTTTAATGTTTTGCATGAACCAAAGTAGCAAAAGGTCCCTGACGGTCCCTTTTTCCTTAAACTTGCTCAAGTTATCTTAAAGTAAGGTTTTCCTTTTTATTCAAAAACATTTTCATTGATTGTAGAGAAACATTTTTTGACCGACCAAAACTGAAATTACTCCTCCTTATCTAAACGATTCAGAGGCAATTTTCGTCGTTAAAACAAAAAGACAGAGATTTGAGCGGGTATTTTGCGCGTCTATTAAAAAAGCCAAAATGCGAGAAACTTCCATTTCAAAAACGAAAAAGCACTTTTTAATGGGTTTCTGGTTCCTGCGCGGAAGCACATTAACATAAAGTAATTTAGTTTGTTTTATGTATCAACGACAAAAGCAGTTGTGGAAAAAACAACTTACAAATTTTTCCGTAAATTTTTCAAAATTACAAAACCCTACAACGAGTGAAAAAATCGAGATTGGCATTAAAATTTGGCGTATATTGGTAATAGAAAGGCTTCTACTAAATCTCAGATGATTCTGAGATTACGATTTGAATACAGGCACTGTCTGCTACTTGATTTTTCCATAAGCGTATCAGAAACTTTCCACAGTTTTTGGTATTTTAGTGTGGGAACTGATTGGTACTCGTCGCCTGAGTTATTGAGTCGCAGTGGAAAGTATGATAAGAAAAGTGACGTCTACAGCGCGGGAAGAGTGCTTTGGGAGATTTTTCATGTACACCGTGTTCCGTTCGACCGCGAAGCAATTATTGACGGAAAGTTTGAGCACCCTTTTACTAATTACATTCCCAGCTTTCTCAAAAACATTATTGAAAGGTACAGTCTACAGTTTATAATGATAGCAAATCAATTGAAGGTGTTTAAGTTTTGAACCTCAGAATCGACCAACAATGGATGAGATTCGGCTACAAATCGATCCCTATTTAAAAGAAACGGAAAGTCTGCTTTATTTGTGCGACAACGCGTGTCGCAAAATCGACAAAATTTGTTCACACATTAAAGAAAAACTTTTGCTTTCGGAAACACAGTCGTCAAATGCTATTTCAAGTACAACGGCAGACTTTTTAAAATGGTAATAATTGATTTTCGATTTCCACGGGTTACAATATTTGTGATTCTTAGGTGTTCTTCTATAAAACCAATGGAAAAGAAGTCTTATTGGACAATGCAGAATACTGAAACGCTATTTGGAAAGAATTCAACGTCACCTCAGTGGGACTTTGCATTGGTGGAGAGGATTACGAGCCCATATTTAGGGCTACATTTGTACCCGCCGACAGTTCTTAAGGATGGCTTAAATTGGTAGTAATTTTTACGTTTGCAGAAATTAAGCAATTTTAAGGGGTTTCTGTGTCCGCGTGACGTCATCATTAACATATGACAGGTATAATTTTCTTCTAACATCATCAAAATTCTCATACTCCAAAACAGGACGTTTTATCTCTTCTCACCATGATTTAATAGACGAACAGTATGTCAGATTTACGGATATTTCCGTTTGCTGGCCCGAAATTGTTATGTTGTTTAACTGTATGCATACATTAGGACAACAAGTTCGTGCTCACTTCGAAATGCTTTGTGGAAGAAACAGTGAAGTTATCCAAATAAATTTCTGTATTCATTATTTGCATCGTTTTTTTTATATGGTTGCATCCTAATTTGATTCCTGCTTGGTTTGGTTGTTTTTACAAATGTATCTGAAAGCTCTGTTAACGAGTCGGTCAAATTTGTTTATTTATATTACGGTGGTTTCATTTTCAAATTCTTTTCACTGCATTTTACAGTAAGAAAAACGTTTTCTTCATGTAACAGTGGAAGTCGATGTGAAAGTTATCAATGTGGAAGTTAGCCGTCGCCGAACAGAAATTGACGAGAAAAAGCCGCTTTTATTCGGGGTCTTCGAATTTTGCATGCTATTCGCACGAAAGTTGCATTCAGGTTGTTTTGGCCGGACCTCAGTTTGATGCAACTTTACTATGTTAAGCTGACTGAGTGCAATAAGATATTAAATAAACTGACACATACATACACAAGAGACAGGGAAAGACAGAGAAAAAGAAAGAACAAGAGACAGAGAGAAAGAAAGTGTAAAATTATGTGAATAAGATTTTATAACCTGTAAGTACTTAAAAAGAAAGAGGAAAGAATATGTAATGATTTCTCCGTTTCGCCCCTCAGCTACTGACGAAGACATTATCGGTGAGTGAACCGGGCATGGTTAAATTAGAAGGTTTTCTCAAAAAGGTAAGCACTTCATCAGAGAAGCCTAACATTATAAGTTTATAGGACAACACACAGAATATGAAGATAAATAAACATAAAGAAGAAAGTAGAACAAGATCAATATTCCAAACGTTCCTACCATTTTAATTGTACATTTTCAGTCCACATTGATATTAAGTCCTGGCAAAATAGCCCTTGTCATAGTTTCATAATAGTTTCTGAAAGGGAATGGGGGGGGGGGGGGAAACGAAAGCAAAAGTGAAATGAATGGTTGGCAAGTGAATAAGCGATTGCTTTTATGCTTTTATTATCTGAAAGTGGGTCAAAGGGCATTTGTGATCGTCTGCGATGTATTGATTTGTTAGAGAGAGAGAGGGAAAGAGGGAGAGGGAGAGAGGGACTGAATAGAATGCGATGAAACCAAACAACCACAAAGACTCGATCTTTTGCCCTAAAACAACACCTAAAACAATTTTGATATAACTGTTTATTTACGACACATACGACACGTGTTGTACTGAGTATTATGGCGGCAAGTCTGTTTGGCTGCCGAAACGGAGCACTTCTTCTTGTTCGAAGTCTTCTTGAAAGAACTGCACGTGTAGTAAGGAGAGTGAGTATCCGCCGTATTTGTCTTCGTAGTAGTTTTGGTTCCAGCCTTCGTCATATTGTTCGCCGTATTCATGAAATAAGCACAAGTAGTGTAATAAGGAGAATGACTGTCATTATTTTGGGTATTTGTATTGGTTTTTGCCGGTATCGTCTTGTTCGACCACTTTTTGAAAGAACTACACGCGTAGTAAGGAGAGCGAGTGTTCTCGGTCCTTGTTTTTGTATTGGTCTTGGTCGTAGTATTCGTATTAGTTTTGGTTCCAGTCTTCGTAGTTGTTGCCTTGTCTCCAGATTTCTTATTATCACCATGCTTTTTATTCATTTCTTTCTTCTTTCTGTTCGACTTCACTTTGCGGATGATGAAGAAGATGATGATTGGAACTGTGATAAGGAGGACACCAGAGACGGCGATCAGAATAATAGCCCACATGGGGAAGGCGCTGTTCGTTTCAACATCTGAAAAGTTACTTTTATTATAATAGTATAGAAAGTCACCCGAATAATTGCCGCTTGCTCCAGCTGCGTTCCCTGTGATACTATCCGTCTTGTTGTTTGTATTTTCTCCCTTGCTCCCTTCTGTGGTTGTTTTCACTTCAGGTGGAGCAGGCGTAGGCGACGGCTGGGGAGGAGCGGCAGGTTTAGGAGGCGTAGGTTGAGGCGGAGGCGGCGGTGGTGGCGGAGGCGGGGGTGGAGGCGATGGCGGCGGCGGGGGTGGAGGCGGAGGTGGGGGCGGAGCTGGAACAACTTCACAAGCTGCAAGAATACGCTCCAAATGCACCGCGTCTTGCCAAAATCCTCGTTTGTCTTCACCAAAAGCCTCGTTGCAGGAAGAACTCCCTCCCTGCGCTAGAAAGTTCAGAGCATTCTAAATTGGCAGTTTTCGCAAAATTGCTAAACAAACAAACGTTGTACACATTGCAATTGTTCCAGTCATAATCTACGTAGAACACTTGAATTTGTGTGTGAGACATCCAGTTACAGGTGGCTTCTACGTCGATTTTGTCGTTTGTCAACCATCGACCCCAGTACTTATCGATTGAAAGACTTGGGCTTTGTTTTTTCGTCGCTTTGTTGTATGTGATTGTTAAACACGAAACGCTGAGATATTCACCGTAACCGTGTCTCTGGAAACGAGGAGGTAGATATTTTGATTGGTAGAGACAGAGAACACAAGAAAGTAAGAACTCACATTATTAAACAAATCCCTAAAACGTCCTTGATCATAATCACATAGGCTTGTATTAGCTTCTTCAGCCGAGACGTAGAAGAATAGTGAGAATTGGAAGAGCAGCCATCCGAGAAACATGAAAGGAGTGAAATGAGGGGGAAACTCGACAGAAAGTGGAGATGTAGTTATGCTAATAAAGTTAATCCAGATATTCAAATACTGTTGTTTACTTTCTAATTTTTTGAGTTCGCGGGGGCATAATTATGCAAAATACACATTTAGCACTTCTCTGGTCGACAATATGCGGAAAGTCTATGCTTTTCTAGTTTAGCTCTGTGCAATATGCGGAAATTGTATGAAATATGCGGGAAGTTGCGGAAACCTTAAGATCCTATGCGGATTCCGAAACGCATATGCTAGTATACGGGTCGCATATGGTCCGCACACGAGAAGGCTACATTTTCTTAGGCAATCATGCAAGAATATGCGGGCCGTATGCGTTTTTGGTCTTGCAAAGATCCGCTCAACAATGCGTATTGCCTGCATGTGCCTCTAAAACTGTGCGTTGGACTTTGTTTTTTTCTCGACTTATTTATTTTTTTAAATAGTTTATTTTATTTGCAACTATGTTATTTTATTGTTGATGTTATACTATTTATATGACGTTATAATTCGTTTACTTTCTCTTTTAAGCGTGGAAGGAGGAATCTAATGCGGATGTCGATGTACAGCGAGCAATGCATTTCCTGCTCCCGGCGACTCAACATCAGGATAGTTATATTTTGTATTGTTTTATATTTTTGCTACAAGGTTAAAATGGGATTGCTTTCAGAGTGAATGATCGCTGAACAACTACTGGAACTACGTGGATTTCCCGAAAAGGACTTTTACCCCAATATTTACAGGTAAATTGTTACTATTTATGTATCTGATAGTCAGTGTAGCCAGAGTATATCCATTTATTGTACTATTTAGGAAGGTCAACTGTGCCCATCGTCATCTAGAGAACAAGGAATGCAGGGAGAGCGCGAATCGCAGTTTCTACCGAAGGAAACGGAGGATTGTACGTCTACGCGCAGAACAGTGATCTGGGGAGGGTTTTTTTTTTATTGTAATATTATGCATTTGTCGAATTGAATGAATTTTTACACGGATAATAAATTTTTTTATTGATTTTTAGTCAA
This sequence comes from Oscheius myriophilus, assembly GCA_964057215.1. Classification (NCBI taxonomy): domain Eukaryota; kingdom Metazoa; phylum Nematoda; class Chromadorea; order Rhabditida; family Rhabditidae; genus Oscheius; species Oscheius myriophilus. The sequence continues at coordinate 3,039,116 of OZ059902.1, read as the reverse complement.
TGTTCTCCAGGGATAAAGGGTTGCTCTAATGCGAATTCAACGCGCTCCACGGTGACGAAAGTATGCGTCAGGCCTGGAAAATTTAAGGGCCGGGCCGGGCTCAAGTTTTTACAGCCCGGGCCGGCCCGGGCCGGCCCGGGCTCGGCCCGAATACAGTATTTGATTTTTGGGCGTCTGACTGAAAAGGGTACGTGGTCACGTCGCTTATTTTTCCTTCTACATTTCCTCTTTTTTTATTTTTTTTTGCTTAAATTGCTTAATGTTGTTTCTTATATATTTAACTGTTTGGACCAAAAATTAAAAAATTATTCAGTATTTATTTTTAGGGAGAATGTCCTTTCGACTTGCAAAGCATGAAGTTAAAGAGCGACTGGGTTGAGGAGAACTCATAGAGGTATGTGTACGTTAAATTTTTTAGTAGTTGGTTTAAGATTAATCATCCGACTCATGTGTGCATGAGAAAGCTGTCCGTCATAGACGATCAAGGAGTACAACAGGACACGGGCTACGTCACCTGCATCGAATGCAAAGCGATCATGTTGTCCGGCGGAGGAAGCTTGAGGTGAGTGCGTGAATGTTGGAAAACTAAGTGAGTCACTTACAGTAGACATGTCAAGATATGTCAGGAAAGGAAGGCCGTGCCGGCTGAACTCGATCCCAGCCAGAGATCTATTACCGGTATAATGAAATTTTCTGATAAAGATTATATAGTACTTTCCAGAATTCCGAGAGAAACTGTTGTCTCCGACACAAAAAGTGGCGATTGAAAATTACGTCGTTTCGTATTTTGTGAAGTCTGGAATGCCGTTTGCCGCGGTGGAGAAGCCGGAATTCCTGGAGATGCTCATCGGTATTTGTTTGACATTGTGAGTCAGATCTTCATTTTTATTTTAAAAGTTTTTTAACAGGGCTCCTACCTCTTCCCGTACCTCATTGTCAGCAGCGATTCCAAATAGAAAAAAGCTGAGGGAGCGCGTCTTAGGAGTTGCTGATTCGCTAATGGCTGAATGTGCCTCAGAGGTAAATTTTTGGTTAATCCGCAAAAATGAGTCCTTGCAGCTCCTTCCCCAATTCGAAAAGCAAGAAGCTAGTATCGTTGTCGACCACGGACGCCATGTTCATGATTTTCTGAGCATTTACTGCTCCTTCGTAGACGACAACTTCCGACTTCAAGTCGTTCCGGTGGCTTTTGCCGTTTCTGAAGGAAAAGATCATCTTGAGGTGAGTTTTAATATTTAATATTTATTATTATATTGACTTTAGACCGCGGAGGAGATTTTCAAAAGCATGGAGCGGATTGGCGTCTCTGAGGAGCTCGCTTCAAAGGCGGCGCTTGTGGCTGATGGAGCCTCATCCATGTTAAAGTGCGGATCGACCTTTTTCGACCAGTGTTAGTTGTTTATCCTACCAAGCTAGGTTATTCTTACTAGATGTCCGCTGCTCGGCCCACGCGATAAACAATCTGGGTCGTCACGTGGTTCAGCCATATGCGGCTGATTTGGACAATTTCTCATTTGAAGAGAGGGAAATCATCGAACGTGCAAACAACGTTGTGAAGGATTGCATCTACGTTGCGGGAGCAGTTCACCGGCTGAAAAAGGTGACGTTTCATTTAAACTGTAACAATTGCAAATCCTTTAGGTAAAGAGATTGCTCCCCTTTCTTCCTTCGAAAGGTGTGGAAACCCGTTGGTTTTCCTACTTCGACGTCGTGACAGACGTTTCGAAACTTTTGGATCTGCTGGTACTCCACAAGGCGTCTGCATCTGAAGAACTGCGAAGTGGAATATCAATAGTGGCGAAGGAACAAAGCATTCTGCATGCTCTCATCGCCGCTTGGGGCAGAATGGTGGAGCCTATGAAGATGATTCAGGTTTGTCTTTTTAGTGGCATACAAATTTCTGTATTTTAGTCTCAGGAAGACATTTGTCTGCATATGATTCAGCCGATTCTGCACAGTTTCGTTCGTGGGTTCGAGCGCGTTGAAGAAGACGTTAACAGCACCACGGTATTGCCGTGTTAAAGGTTTATGTTGCATTTTTACAGGAGCTCTCAATTTTGGCCAAGAGTGCGCGTCTGGCCACAATTCGAACTGCTGGACTGTGCGTCACGCCTACCCACCTGGCCGCTTCGTTTCTGTCGCCGAAGTTTCGGACAATGAAGCATTTAACTGCCTCTCAGCGAGACTCGGTTGGAAATTTTCTATTTTTTCTTTATATTTAAATTTTTAGGCTCTACAACTGGTGAAAAGTATGTACTCAGAGATGACTGTCAACGAGCCTCCGGCCAAGAAGAAGAGCAACGACGACCTCTTCAGCGACGACGAAGAAGTTGAGGACGAATTCGCCGCTTACGCTGCACTTCCGGCATCCAACTCCACTCCTGAAGTCTTCTGGTCATCGAATAAGCAAACTTTCCCCATTCTCTACCGCTGTGCTAAGCGTATATTCTCCATCCTGCCCAGCGAGGCTGTTTGTGAAAGAAGTTTTAGTCAAGCTTCGCGGCTGGTGACCAAGTACCGCCATTCCCTCGACCCCTCTTGCATTCAACGTCTTCTGATTGGCTCCCAGTTGTCTCAACGCTATCAGCTGTCTGTGGCGTAATTGCACATTATACCCAGCGCGAAGCGCTGAGTAGATTTGTTTTCAAATTCCCCCGTTTGCAAGCTTTTTTCGAAGGTTTTCGGCGCCTGTGATCTTAAATTCAAATATTTTGCATTTTTAACCGCCATATTCTTTTTCAGCTTCTCAAGACGCGTCGATTACTTTTTTTAAAAGTTGATTTTGACCACTTTGAACCCCCTCAGTGTTATTGCGGGTTTTAAGAAAATGGGCGCCGGTCGTGTCCGCCGCCGCCGCCGCCGCCGCCGCTGTAAGCAATTTTTCGGTAACGGTTTTTGGGTGTTCAACGTTGTAGAAACGGCACCAAAATTTTTCATATAGGTGAAATTTTGCGTACATTCTGGAAATGCAATAATATTCCAAGAAATGTTTCATCTACCTAATGAAACAAGCAGTTTTTGTGAACTTTTGGCGCATTTGGTGCCTATTCCAGTGATTCTCGAGTATATATACTTAACTGACCTTGTTTGTCTGTTTAAAGGTCAACGACTTTACTTTCGTTTTGTACCCCGTAAAGGTCGGATTCGCTGCTGCACCCGTTTATGTCATTATTTTGGAGCAGTAAACCGAAAGCTGTCATGTGGTGTATTGGTTAGAGGACCAGCCTCATATCAGAGAGGTCAGGGGTTCTATTCATGCTTCTGCCATTTTTTTTTGCTTTTTCTCCATTTAATTTACTAGTTAGGGTAGATTTTGTTGAAACGGCCAATAAACCCCACATCTCTCAGACGTCCGGGTGCTCAAAAAGCTGACAGTTCAAATATGCGGCCTGCGGCCGTTTAAACGGTCATTTTCATTTGTCTTTTTAAATAAAAGATAGAAAGGAGATACAATATGTGTGAAAAGACTAACGTAGAAAAAGTAAACGATTTGTTTGAAATGTAGAAAAGAACTTCAATAAAAAGTCTCTATTTCTCTTAATATTTCCAGATCTTAAATAAACAGCAAAAAGAACTTGAGTTTTTATCATGGAAAACGAATCTCCGCCTTAGTTGCAAAATTGTGGTTGTTATCGCAAATAGAAATCTTGCCAATTTTAAAGTTAGTGATCTATTTGTGAGAAATTTGACAATTCGTTTTTTTTCTTCTTCAATCTGTTTTGTTTTAACGACCTCAACAAACAAAACCCGTAAAATAAATACGCATCGTAATGAAAACAACAAAAAAATATAGATCTCATAGGCGATTTAGATGAGAAAAAAGGCGGAGATTCGTTTTCCATGATAAAAACTCAAGTTCTTTTTGCTGTTTATTTAAGATCTGGAAATATTAAGAGAAATAGAGACTTTTTATTGAAGGTCCTTTCTACATTTCAAACAAATCGTTTACTTTTTCTACGTTAGTCTTTTCACACATATTGTTATTGTTTTCATGTTACTAGTAATAAATTTACATCTTGTTCAAATAAACCACAGCTACAAGCAAACATCAGAAAGACTGCCCAAATTTTATTCCTTGGGTAAAAAAAACCACCGAGTCAAAGCCCGGGCCGGCCCGGCCCGGCCTTTTGCCAAACTCCCCACAACTCGCCGCCCAATGGAGGCGCTTTGAAAATATTACCGGCTGCTAAACATCGGACAACAATTGAAATTTTCCGACTCTAGCGATTTGCGCATAGCGCATATTTTTCTGTGTTTTCAAGTCGAGACAATAGCTTATATATTGAACTTTCGGAGGCAATTTTTTGAATTCTCAAAATTCATTCTATAAAAAGAAATACGCAAAACACTTCATATCTCACCGGAGAAACTTTTATGTTGTTCAGAAAAATTGCCTCCGGAAATTCAATTTATTAGCTACTTTTTCATGTTTTCAAAGATAATTTTCCTCTAAAAATGGCGGAGAACTAGAGTCGGGAAAAATTTGTGCTTCTGAGAAGGCGGGTCTCGTAGCGAAGGCGTTGGGTCTCGAACCGTTACAGTACAAAAGGGCCAAAAATTGATTATGAAATTTTCGTGCGCACGTTGCAAACAAGTATGCGGAGAACGGCATGCAAACAGTGCACAGAATTTTCCACAGACTTTGTTAAACACCGGACACATTGAAAGCCCACTCTGGCGAGCTGTGAGAGCTGTGAGGGACTTTCTGGATGGTTTTTTTTTAAAAATTTTCTGGCTTTAAATGGTAGACAACACAATGAAGTTTCGGAGGCAATTTTTGTGGAGCAGGAAATTCACCCGAACAAAAGATATAAACCATAAACTTCAGAAGTCAGCGGGTATTTTTTCGTTGGATCTGAAAAAAATTGCTTCCAAAACTTTGATTTATTTGCTATTTTTTAAGCATTTTAGAACCTTTAATAATCCAGAAACAACGGAGAACTAGAGTCGGAAAGATTTTTCAATTAGAAATTCAATGAAAAATATTGGTCCCACAACGATTTGATTGTGAGAAGAAAAGTTCGGCGGGAACCTCGAATTTTTAAAATATTGCAATCTGCCGCACAGTCTAGTCTGGGTGTGCAATCTTATTTACTTTATTTTGTAAATAGCGGGCTCACTGAAACTCCACACCTCCGCGAGCCGTGCTTCACGGCACCCGCAACGGTTACTGTATTTAGGTCCCACCACGATTTTTACATTAGGGCGCAATTACACGACAATAGAAAATAAAAATGGTTTGGGATGCTTTACATTTCAAATATTCATGAAAATATAAAGTAAGTATCGAGAGAGAGAGAGTGATACTGACAACTTTCAGTGTCCGGAAGAACTCAAACCAAGAATGCACAATTATTCACCTTGGTATATGGTGTTGCTAAAAGGATCATGTGTGCCTTGAAACCGTAAATTTCTATACACGCACACACTCACACTCGTGGAAACCAGTTCTTTCAGTGGTGTTATTTTTGGGCAAGTAGCTGTCAACGGATACGAAAAGAATGGAAAAAGGGTGTTCGGTTGCTAAACCACTTTGCGAAATTCCACTATCAAAACTGAATGCGGCAACAATGGCAACTGGGTTAAAGACGATGAGCCGAAGTCTTACGAAATTATAGAATACCGCGGAGAGAAAGTTATTGGAGTGTGGCTAACCTTCGAAAAAAATCTTTTGAAGGTAATTTTTTAGATCAAGTGGTTAACGAATAGAGGCATTCAGGTAAAGACAAACGGACTTTCTGTAGTCAGAACTCCAACACCAGTTGGTCCAAGTGATATCGTCAATGCCACTGCTCTCGGAATGGCTGGAATGTTCAAATATTTTCTTTTTGCTCTGGCACGATCAATTAATTTTCTGCGAATCTTTCTTTTACAGTGCTATTTCGCTACTTTTCCATACTTTCTTCAATATTTCAATTCGTCAGTGGTTAACGAAGAAAATTGTCTTTTTTGCCTATGTTTCGAACGCTCTGCGGCTCGTTAGATGCGCAGGTTAACTAAAAACTCCTTCAAAGGTCGGTAGCTGAGGGTTAATTAGATGTAATATAAAAATCTTTCAAAAATCATTATCGGATATCACAGAGAAGCTCCGAGAGTAATCGGTTTCTTCAGAAGAACACATTCCAGCGACCATCTGACTTTTCCATTCTCCGTCTTTTTCTAGCAACGCCTTTAAGCTTTCCTTGAGTTTCTTCATTGTTGGGCGATTTTCGGCGTTAATTTGTATGCAACTGAAAGTTTGTTTTTAATTGGTTTTTATTTTACAAGAAACCAACTCTTCAATTATTTCCTGTACACATGAAGGTACTGCCGGATCCATTTTCAGAGTTTCAGTCATTTTCGGAAAAGGTAATCGATAAATTAGTTCCCAGAATGTTATTCCCAGGCTGTAAACATCGGCTTTTTCGTCGTATTCCGAGTTTGAAATTTCAGGGGCCTTATAGCCAGCAGTTCCGACACCACTGAAAATATGTTTCAAAGTGATAAAGTTTGAATTTTTTACAAGCGAAAAGGCGTTTCAACTCATTAACCTACTTTGTCATTTTTGTTTCTTGCTTTCTGCTAATTCCATAATCGCATAGAAAAATCGATTTGTTTTCATCCGTCCATTTCACTAAGGCGCTAAAAGCTTTTTTTCTTGAAAATGAAAAAAAAACCAGCTTGTCAGGTTTCACATCTCGGTGGACAAATCCATAGCTATGAAAAACTTGAAGGGTTGTAGCAAGAGAGACGATCCATTGAAGAGCCTGGGCGAAAGTGTAGTTGTATTCCCACAAGTTGTCTGTTTTGTTGGAAATTACTGAAAATCATTGTTTCGAACAACAAACTGAATAAAAAATTTAAAATTTAAAAATTTTAGGCTGCTCATTTTGCAATTGATTTGTTCACACTCAAATTTTGGTTAATTTTTATTACTGTCGGCACGAGGTTATTGTAACTTCACTGTCTCTCTGAAATATCATTATAACTTTAAATGTGTTTAAAATAAAAGTAAAATTTTTTTAATTACCAATTTCTGTTTTTTTTTGTTGAGAAAAAAAACAGTCTCAATTAAGGAGATTACATTTAAAAAGTGATCCTAAAGTCCGAAACTCCGCCTTTGAATTTACGTTTTTGAGGTTCTAGAAAATTTATTAAAAAAAAGGAAACAGTAAAAACTCAATAGAAGAATTTTTTTTTACGGTTTAATAAGCAATTAAAAACTAGTCTTGTTATTTATAGGCGACAATTTAACATTTAGATTGGGGCTGGAAAAGAGATCTGAGCCAAAAAATGCAATTTTTCTATTTTTTGAAAGTTACCGAATTTTTTGGTTTCGTATTACTGTAAGTTACAATGAGTTACTGTAACTTTGCTCCCTTCGTGTAACTGTTTAAGTTTAATTGATATAATTAAATTGCTCTAAATACAAGGGTCCAGAATTTTGATGCAGAAACCAACCAATTTTGGCTATGTATTAAATCTTATACCAAAAGTACAAAAAAGGACTTGTTCTTTAAATATCTCGCTTCTGAAAAGTTTTAATCTCATATAAATATTTTGTAACTCCAAAACCGCGCTTCAAAACGATTTGAAAATGGAATAATGAATATTTTACGCAAACATTTTACAGGTTAGTAACAAAAATGCCGAAAAAAACGTGGAACCTCGTGACTAAAAAAAGGGAAATGCTTTTTTTTTTAAAGAAAAAGTTTTAAAAAAAAGAAGAAAGATTTTGATTTATTAGTACACGTAATTAGAAACGCGCAGAATGTTAGCACCCAATGCAGCGTCTGTAAACCGTTTTCTCTGTTTGAAATTGGTAAAAATCCGAATTATCCATTCTCAGGTTTCCCAATAAATCTCACCTTGCTCCAAATTGAGCTTAATGTATTCCATAATATAACCAGCGTTATTAGTTGGACAATTTTTCAGATAAACGTAGCCAAAGAATCGAATAACTCCTGGGAGGGTTTGCATCTGAAACAAATGTTCACTTTCCATCCACTTTGAACCAACCTGCTTAATAATCTGAAGTTCTCTCTTTGCGTTTTCGCCTCCAACGAATTTGGTGAAGAAAAGCTTCACGGCAACTTCATCATTAAAATCGAGAGGTTTGAGAAAGTGGATATTGGCTTGTCCTCCTATTTCGAAGTTACACGAAGAAACGCCGAAAAATTCGTCGATACAGTATCTCGGCAAAATGTCATTCGTTTTAACGGACGGTTCTTCTTTTATTGGCAAAGGAGTTTGAAGAATCATCGGAGGAACAATTCATAAAATACCAGTGAGAGTATATTTTTCACTACGCACTTCGTACCTTCGGAAAAGGACGAGCTGGTTGTTGAAGCTTCTGTGTCCGAAAGTTTTATCCAAGACGATGTTGTAGAACTGGCCTTGAAGTAAATTGAAAATAACTTGAAGGGATAGTCCGTGGGGTTATACAGCAATGGTTCAATAACTAGAGAAATTATCGCCGACCAAAAAGTGTCTATGGCTATGGGTAGCACGTTTACCGTTTTCGAGATATAGCTCTCCAAACTGGACATCTTTTTTTTGAACGTGTATTCTCAGAGTGTCAGTATTTTACAAGACATTTTAAAGGAATGAATTTTATTTATTTTTTTATCTGGGTTGCGTTTATTTTGGCTTTTCGTTTCATTTTCAATCGGATCGGCATTTAGGCGAACTAACTGTGCTAATTTTTGTCATATGCGTTCATTTTTGTGGAAAAATTTAACAACTCACGGTCGTTTCATGGTGACAATTGGCTGAATTTCCAGTCATTTCTTCAACAAACTTTTTGAACGAGCAAAGGGCACCAAGTTTTCTTAATGTTTCGTTCAACTAAAAGTATTTTTGTTTTCAAAATTTCAGAGGACCGAAAAATACCTCTTCTCTGGTGTGGCACGGCTGCTGGTTGTTCATTAACTGCTCAGAAATGTAGATCACCTTCGAATTATGTTCTTAGGGCGCTTTTTTCTGTCTTTTTCAAATTCTCACACACTCACACACTCACACACTCACACACACATTTTTCATTGGTGACTTACCGTATCTTCGTAAACTTCTATCGTATTTTTCAGATGGCTTCTCAAGTTTTTGTCTTCCTTCATTTTCTGAAGCAAATATAATACAACTTAGGTTCTCTTTTACCTCCTCATCTAAGAAATTCTTTAAGTGCAGAAGAAACAAATCCTTCATATCCCTGTTGTGGTGAATTTGCAGATATGTTTTCACTTTGGCGCTGTACATTAAAATTTCCGCGTGTTCTTCGATAAGCTCGTTTATCTACAGTTAAAATTAAAATCTCAATTTTGCAAAAGCAAACCTGGCTTAGTTTAATTTCCAGTATCTTTTTTACTGCTTCTTTTGCGTTCTTTACATTTTCAATAATTGATTTAATTGCTTCATCTTCAACCTAAAAATTTATGTTTTTCTTAGAAAATGAAATATCAGGTTTACCGAAACTTTTTTGAAGTCAAGCTCAACTTTTTTGAAGTCAAGCACATTTTGAACATTTATCACCATTAATTAAAGATTCTCCACAATTTCGATAATTTTTCTTGCCGTTTGAGTAAAATGGACTTTTACAGTTGCATCTTGTGCATAGAATCATTGGCTTCTCTAGATACGATTTTTGCACCTTTTCCTAAAAAACAGAGCATCCCCAAGGTTCATTTGGAAGGGAAAATTCCGCAGGTCGAAAATATAATGAACATTCTTGCAGAATTTTTTCCGTTTTTGAGATATATCGCTGCCAAATTTTCAAAGAAAAAAAACAACAACAACAACAACAACAACAAAAATGCTTACTTAGATTTTCGCACAGTACGTCCTGCTTGTCCAATCAAAAAGGCGAAGAAAAACCGGAAAAAATGAAGCATAAATAAAAGAATTTAAAATTTGTAATTTTCAAAGTTTGCGATTGTATGCTATGAAAATCAAAGAATAAACCCCCTGACTACCCCTATCAAATATATTTTCAATTTAAAACTTACCTGGCTACAAAATTTTGCGGCTTTTAAACTTCCACCTCGATCAACCGTCGCTCGAGTTTGAAAATGGAATTTTGAAATGATCCCAATTTACATTTGGTAGTTTCGGTCTGTTGGTTTGCAGCGCAGCGTTTTAGGAAATGCGGCCGGGAACCGCTCTGGCGCGAAGCGGTCCGGGATGGCGTAACGGAGCGGCCGAAGGCCGCGAAGACCCACTGAGGCGGCCGTAGGCCGCTAAAACACCGCCAAAATAGAAGATAAAATCATTGAAGGCGTGTGTCAAAATATGCCTCACCGCCATCATATTTCTGTCGATCGAAACTTTGTTCACCAAGATGTTTCGGATTCTTTCGGCTAACAAAATCACTAGAGAATACATATCGGCTGGTTCTCTATCGATTTGTAGGGCTTCTCGTTGTTGCATTTTCCTGCAAAGAAAAAAGTTTTTCTGTTTGAAAAAAATGATGTAAAAAATAACTTTTTTGCAAAAAAAAAAAGAATTAAGAAAGTTTTTTCATTCATATACCTAAAACCTCCGTAAAACGATGCCCAAAAAAACAAATTGCTTGGCGAAAAAAAAAATTTTGTTTCTTTGACAAAAGCAAAAAATGCCTAAATTTCGCGAATTTTTTGGGTGTTAACAAAAAGTTAACAAAAAGAGTGCCTACGAAATCATATAAAGCCAACGAATAAGATTTCTCACCAAATCTCTTTATGACATTGTAGGCTTTCACCGGAATTAAAACAAAATTCGAGCACGGCTAGATTTTTTGAAAATTGTGTACTTTTTTTGTTTTATGTAGCTGTCTTGTAGTAACAAATTAAATTTTTATCTTAAAAATAAAGCAATATTTAACTTTTCAAAAAGAAAAAGAAATATGGGAGTCAGAAAAGAACCGTATCTGAACAGAGACAGGAAATTCAATAGAAGGGAAATGATAAGACGAACAATCTGTGGGAAATGAGAATTCGATGTGATGTATCACCGCAAAATACTTGCGATAACCGATTGGGAGCGCTTCTCGAGAAAAAAACGTGTTATTGGTGAGTCATCGGGTGAAAAAGTGGAAAATTTGATTTTTATTCTTCAAAAATCCCTGGAAAGAGTGTGCCAAGGTGACTCAGAAGCAAGCATAGCAGATCATATCTGCTCACTGACAAGAAATTCAATAAAACTGAAAAGATAAGAATGGCGAAAAAGCTGGAACTTTGAATTTACTGTCAAGTGGCTGCGGAAAAAAGCTGCGCAGTTCTTTCGGTAAGTGTTTGGGAACGCCACTCAATAGACAAACAAGTTAAGGGAGAACTGTTAGAAATGTTCGCCAATGTAACCCATTTTGAAGTTTGATATATCGACTCACGAATTACGGTAGCGCGGTCAATTTAGAAGAAATCAATTTTTATTCGGCATCAATTCGTAAGATTTCGAAGTGGTGTTTTTCAAAATATTTAGTCGTTAGCAAACCAAACATCTTACCTTTAAATGGTGAAAAGTTTGTATTTCTTCCGCATAGGACATTGAAAACCTCAGAAAAATGAAATTTTGCGTTTGAAATTTTTTTTTCTTGTTTCAGTGTTTAGCATATGTGCAAATCAAGTCTGAATTTATTGAAATAGGGATGAACTGCATTATAGCTGTCGCCAAAATGAAATCATATGCTAATTGCGAAAATGTGCAAATCATGCTCTGTCGTCTACTGATTAGACTACGAACTTCCATGTCAACAGAGGATCACTGGAACATTCTAACTATAGTGGCATGATTCCAATTTGGCGACAGCTATAGACTGTGATGAAATGCTATGCTGATATGATATGCTAAACACTAAAACAAGAAGAAAGTGCAAAAGTGCAAGAAAACGACCGGTAAGGGGAAAAGTGCAAGAAAAAAAAGAGCAAACGTGCAAAAGCGTAAGAAAAAAGTGCAAAAGTGCAAAAGTGCAAGAAAAAAGTGCAAAAGTGCAAAAGATATGTTAACGGGCTTTAGTTTTTCGCAGTTTTTGGCTTTTGAATAAAAATACACCAAATCTGAGCTGTTTCTGAGACTATAACCTAACTTCGTAGCAGTAGCCTGCTTGACTTTCACAGAGATGCAAAATTATCGGTTTAAACAGCGGTTATCCCTGCCAAAAAAAAAGAGAAAAGCAACGAAAACACCAAAGAAAGGTCATCTTTCCCAGCGTGTTTACCACCACGTGTTGTTTTCGCCATTGGTCGAATCAATGTCACTCTCTCCAGCCGTATTTTCGGCACCATCCAGTCCATTCAATTTTTTTGTTGGTTTTTTGCCATCTTTGTGGTTTTTTTTTTTTAAATTTTTGGTTTGGCTTCATTGCTTATAAACCGCGCCACGTATGCATGTTACAATAGCCAAAAATAGACATTTCGGGCTCTCGCAAACCACATTTTTAATAACAAGCGGCTTTCATGATTTTACTCGTTTATAATTCTTGTTCTTTCTTATTTTGAAAGAAACCATATTTTAAGTAATGCCAAAATGTATTTGAAACAAACGAAAATTTCGCACATTTCTGTTTTGAAACTATTTTTGGGTTCCAATAACCATTATTTTATTGTTTGTCTAAGAATTGTGTTTTTTTTTTTTACCAAAAGAACCCAAACTTCAGGATAAAGTACAATGAATTCATTACATGAAAATGGAAATTTTGGTTTTCATTTTTCTTCGGTCACAGTAAATATGCAAATGTATGTTATTCGAAAGGTAAAAGTAATTATTTCTTTTTCATTTTTAATTTAAGCTCGATTTCAAGTCATTTTCCTGCTTCATTCAATGTTCATCTTATTCACTTACATTATCTTCTTGTTTGAAAAGCAGATTACCTTTGGAAGTTGGAAAAGTTTATATTGACACCCATGTAATTTTACTTTTTCTATCAATATACAGATATTTTTAGTTTTATCGATTTATTAGAATCAAACCGACTTGCGAAATTCCGCTTGAAGTGTTTCAGAACTACACTGTACAGATCAAAACAAGGGAAATGCTTATTACGGTAGGTTTTTGCCTTTATTACGTAAAATTAAAAGTAAAATCAGTTTTAGAACCTTGAAAACGACCAATATTCTTATTTTCTGATGTATTTACGAAAACTCCCACCCTTATCTTTTAAAGTGGAAGCTGCCACCTGCTGGATTGAAAGTGACACCCAATTTGATCTCTCCATAATGGATTCTCTTGTCGAAGTTTGTTAAGGTTGAATTCATTTAAAATCGGGGTGTTTTCAGCTGCTACAAATAAGGAAATTACGATTATCTGCACCTGGAGTCACATTTACGAATTTTGAAACGCTGAAGTCGCTGTTAAAGGCTAGTTTTAAAACGATCAGAAAAGGGATTTTCCGGCGCCAAACATTTTTATGAGTCAATCTATACCAATATAATGTTGTAAAACCAATGTGAATTTGTCGTTTCAAATTCGTAGAAAAATCCGAAATTCTTTTTTCAATATGGAAAGTTTTTGTTGAAAAGGGTTTGTATCCCGTGAAGACTGTCATTTTGCGAACAACTTTAAAAAAAATGGGATACAGTACGTACACAATTTTGTGCAAAGAAAAAAGGAATTCAAGATTTTCTTTAGGCAAAAGAATAATTTCAGCTTAATTCCATTGAATTTCTTGGTTGCCGAAACAATATGACATTATTTTCAATGTTCAAATGTAATTCGGTCAAAGTGATTGGCCTCTCTATGGGAATTACACCTGAGGCATTAAATGAATACTTAGAGGTACTTAGAGAGAGAGAGAGAGAGAGAGAGAGAGAGAGAGAAAGAGAAAGAGAGAGAGAGAGAGAGAGAGAGAGAGAGAGAGACAGGAGTAAAGAACACATTTAGACCCCTTCCTCAAGTCATTTCGAGTGCGACATCCTACCCCGTCTATTCCAAGAAGACAACGACTCACAACTATTCAATAACTTGTCTCACTACCGTCTCTGGGGAAGCTCCTCCCACTTTGAATCTCCTTCTTCTGATTTTCCGTGGTTCGACGAAGGCCGTGCATACGTGGTTTCCACTTTCAAAAGCCGTTTACTTGTTTTTATCTACAAACATCACTTTCACATCGACAAATTAAAAACTAAAACAGATGACGAGGCCAAAGTTGAAGCTCTTGAACAGCTTAAGTTACTCTTGAAAAAGTACTCGCAAGAAAATTTGCGAATTGTCATTTATGAAAAGACCACAAACAAGGCAGCAAAAATGTTTAGATTAGAATAAATTGTTGGTTTTGTCCTGTTCTTTTGTGAGTGTGTGAGTGTGTTTTGTCTTCACGGGAGCGTGTTCCTTGAGTGTAGTTGCGAAAGTTCTACAAGATGATCCCTGATTTTCCCCGGGACGAAAACCAACAAGCCTATCCGCAAAATTACACCAAAACGTGTTAATGGTGAGACTGATTGACACGTATGAGAAATGTTTATGAATTTGTGTGGTCTTTTTTCAAAATACCTCCTGTCCAGGAAGACTTTGTCCCTACGTTGTTTGGTGTCCGTGACGAAACACTACAAGTGAGTAACACCACGTGGGGCCATGGGAAAAACTGGTATTAACTGTTTAAAAGAGGGGTCTTAGAAGCCAACGACGCTTGTTCGCGGCTCCGTTAAGAAGATATCGGTCCTGGTCTGGGTTTATCGTTTGCAATGCCCAAGATCCCCTCAAACCACGAAATCATCGCAAATGTTTGTTGTCCTTTGAAATAAATCATTCAATACTTAGGAACTCGCCACATGGCGCTTGCTCATTGCCATTCTTTCGTTAATTGAATCGCTTCTACGCCATTGTGTAAGGTTTCTGCTGTTTCAGTTCTCACAAGCTTTTTTACCCTAAACTAAACCAAAATGTTCAGAAGTTGGAACTTGAAAACCTCTTGGAGACTGTCAATGTTCCCCAACAAGCTGGTGTTAAACTTTATCGAACAGCCGATCACGGTGACTAAGCTGTCCTATTGAGTTTTAGTTTCTTTTAGAACCACCAGATATCGATGATTTTCAAAGTGAGCGCATTCCACAAGGGGACGACCAAAAGGTGCCAGAAGTTTCAAGTCCGTTCCGTTGATGAGGTTTGCTACTGTGTAATTTAGATGATCTTTTGCAAATGCAAATGGCTGTTTGGAATAACAAGAATGCACTGAAATCACAGTTCCTGCGAAGCTCCAAGTCGATTCAGTGCACACACATTTCACAGGTTAGAATGCTGTTCGATGATGGGAAAGAGGAGAAACATCGCGGTTTGAGAGAGACTCAGAATATGGAATAGGATTGCACACAAGACGGAAAAATGTGAAAGTATTTAAAAAAAAAAAGAGGAGAGAGAGTGAGAGTGAGAGAGAGAGAAATAAAGTGAGAAAGAAAGAGAAGGTTATTGAGAGAGAGACAGGGAGAGAGAGAGTTAGAGAGTCTGTGAAAGAGAAAATGACAGAGATAGGTACAGAGCGACAGATAGACATAGAGACAGAGAGACAGATTGAGAGATTGAGAAAGAAAAAAAGAGAAAGAGGGAGAGGGAGAGAGAATCTGAGAGTGAGAGAGAGACAGGCAAAGAAACAGTGAGCTATATAGAGAATGTGTGTGTATGAGAGAGGGAGGGAGTTAGAGAGAGAGAAAAACAATGAGAGATATAGAGTTTGAGAAAGAGAGAGAGACTTAGAGAGAGAGAGAGCGAGCTAGAGAACGAGAGAGTGTATGTGTGTGTGTAAAAGAGAGAGACAGAGAGAACCCTTCCTATTTCAGAAAATCAGAAAATTCGGAATTCGGTTCAACGAAAAAGTAGCAGTTATTCATACATCATTGCCATCGGTGAGTGAAAAAAATGTGATACTCTTTCAAAAATCCAGATCGATGAAATTCTCAATGAATTGAAAATGTATGCTCAAAACGAAATCTTAACACATGGTTGTGAGAATCGACTAGAAGAACTGGAGAACGCTGTAAGAAATTCACGAAATGAAATTCGGGTTCTGAGAGGCTGTTTGTTTTCCCACATTTCAATCACAAGTAAAATTTAGATGTTGAAAATGCACAGAAGTTTCCGGAAGGCTAGACGTGTATTTATATTTTGAGTCTATACATAACATATTTCTACTTATGGTGTTAGGGACTATATATTTTAGTAAATATTTGTTTTAAAGATATATATTTTGGAGAGAGAATGACAGTTTAAGAGAAAACCTTGTGTCATCTATTGAAAACGATTTCTCACCAAGATACCAAAGTATTACGTAGCGGGTTCCGTGATGCAGCCCGATTTCTCACTTCAACAATTGATTGGATCGATGAATCTTCGTTAAATAATCGAAAATCAAAAAAAAACTAAAAAAGAATAAAGTAAACTTATTTTTGTTGAAATTCATAAAAACAAATTTGCCTGCGCCAAGTGATAGAGAGATTACCAAAATCTCATCCCGCCAAACGAATGGTTTATGTAGGCACCGCAAGCCGAAATTTTACCATTGATCTTTCAAGATTATTTTTAGCCACGGTTGTAGTCCTAAGTCGTAGCAGCAAAACGTTTTTTTTGAATTTTCGTTAACTTTGAAAGGAGAAATGACAATTTTAGTGCGGCTTTTGCGGCCGCCGTTTTCAATTGAAGCTTTCGAGGGACGGGGCGAGATCGCAGTCTGCCGCAGGCCTTCCGCCTGGCGTTAAACAGCGGGCACGCCAAGTTGGCTAATGAGTGATATACCGCCTTAAGATGTTATGGCGATATTTATTTATTTTAACATAATAATTATGTTCTAATATGCACAAATAATGAGTAAAATCGTCCCATAATTCTTTTTAAACGTCGTAATCGGAGTTCAGGAAATAGCGTTTTGAAAATTTTGCTTCCCGCGTTAGCAGCGGAGCACGGATTTCGCCGCTGGCTTTGTAAAATTATATATTTAAACTAGAATTGCGAAAAACCGCCAACGTGAATTTTCGATTTCTGTACTTGATTCAAACCGCAAATATCAAATTAATAAGAATTGAAAAGCAGAAGTCGCGGTCCGGGTGTATAAACGTCGAAATCGGCCAAAAAGGGGAAATGCAGAAAAAGTGAACCTTGTTCAAAAATCAATTTTTCTTTGGTTTTTGTTGATTTTGGTGTTTTTACGTTTTTAATAAGTGTAAAACAAAATAAACTTTTAATTTTGCTCAAATTGGATGGAATTCCATGCTAATTGAGTCAGAACCACGGCTTTATTTCAAACAATGTTGAATAAAATAAAATCCGCCAACATGGATTTTTCATTTTTGTTTTTCATTTCAAGCGTTGATTTGAGTTACATCGGAAAAATAAAAGAAAACCCGCGGTCTAAAAAATTTAAACCTGTTTTATATCAAAAAATCGGTTTTAATTGCATTTTTCAGAGGTTTGACCTTTAAATTCGCAAAAACCGCTTGCACCAGCGTGTCGCCGTACTATTTTACGTCATGGTCAATAATTACATATCCAGTTTTCATAAAATTGTGCGCGCGCCTAAAAAACCAAAATTTCTTATGGATTCGGGCTACCCGCGCCGACCCCACCTTTGCGGCGCCTAGGTTTATGGACTTTCTTTTTTCCTTTTGTGGCTATCCGTTTTTGCTTTAAAAATCAACACCCGCAAAATGCACACGCATTGCGAAACTGTGATAGCGATTGGCTTGGTGCCACCCGGCTGCAAGGGTCACTGCTGCCAGCCGGCCAGCGATCAGCGGGCGTTGTTTGTTTTCTGCTGTTCCGTTGCTACCCTTTTCACTATTTTTTCTGTTATTTTTGTTGCTTAAATTTGCATTTAAAATTCGGCATTTTCAATTCCGATACCAGAAAAATTATTAATTTGTTTTTTAATCGAAACTTTTGCGTCAAGTTTTTAGTGAAATGGAGGCATATTTTATTCGAACTTTCAAGTGGAATGAAAATAATGTAAACTTTTTTGTTATTTTTGTTATATAAATAACGTATTTTTTATAAATTGTTCCGTTTGTTTGTTGCGCTGTGATCTTTGATCAAGTGGTGTGTTTCGACCCGCTAGCCATAAATCTTTCTGCGTCATCGCGTGTGGTCTGTGAAAGGGAAAATTACAATTTACAGCCAATAAAGTTTTCTTTTTTTAAACTTTTTTTCTGAAGATCGATTTTCTAAAATTGTTTGTCCATATCCGTGTGTAGTATGCATACATTTTTGCGGCCCCTGTCGCACAAAACAACCGGCATCGATTGCAAATAAGGCGATAACGCTATCTTTCGGCAACTAAGTTTTTGCTACCCTCCCAAGCATTTTTGTGAAAATTAAAATAGTTTAAAACTCCCTGAACACCTTAAATTTTTTGTTAATTTTTTTGCTGTTACCCTCGAAAATCACGGTGGTTCTCAATATTTTCCAAGAAATACCGTTTTTATTCTCAAATTGCATGAAATTAATGAATTTACCTACATTTAAAATTGCTTAAATGTATTAAAAAGTGACATAGAGCGTTAATTAATCTTGGTTCCTTTATGATTGTTTTTTTTTAAATGGCTTCAATTGCCATTTTGCGATGGATACAGGGTTTTTTTTCGATTTTAAACATTTTTTCAAAAATTCACTGTGAGGATGCTAATTTTTCAAACTTTCTTGCCTTTGTTTGCCTCTTTTTATGGAATAAGCCTTATTCTTTAGTGTTTGATTTTCGAAAAAAAATTAAATTGTAGTTGCAAAATTATTATAATTTTTTTAAATTTAAACTCAGATTTATCAAGTATAGGTCAAAATTAGAGAAAAAGTTTGGTTTTTTTTAATTGTTCTCCTGTTTTTTTTTCCTCTTTTTGTTTAAAAGAAAATCGATAATCAAACAAATTTAGCAGAAAAATGGACTTAGACATTCTTCTAGAACATGTCAGGGATCTAGAGAAAACCACTGAAAATACAATAACTGCAAGTTGGAAAAACAACTTTCTACCATTTTATGTATGTTTTTTATCGTTTTTTTTATCAAGCCTTTTTAAGGGAGAAAATCCTTTCGAAAAGAGTCAGCCAGAGAAAAAGTCTCGTTCAAAAAGAGGAAATTTTGACGAACTGGGAGGAGATATTTACGCATTTCTGGAAATTCAACTCTGGGAACAAAGGTTGCGAAAAGCTGAAAATCGACTGAAAATGTGGGAGATTCCAAGAGAAGAAATGATAAGCCAATTGACAAATTTGAGGTAAGTGAAATTACAATGGAAAAATACAAAAAAAAAATGAATTTTCAGAAACTTGTGGGAATCCGAAAAGAAGTTATCGCCATATGAGTTGGAACTTTTGAAACCAGGGAAATTTGTAAGTTAATCTATAAAAATACTGAAATTCCCATTTATTGAAGGGACCGTCAGGGGGTGTGTTGATCCTTGAATTCAAAAACGGCAAAAACAGTTGTTACCCTGTTTCTCGTTTTTGAAAGTGTTTGAGAAAAATACCCAAAAAGGCAATTTTTTCATTTTGGGATTGGAAATGGAATCTATGCTAATCGAGTCATTTCAAATGAAATACTTTTTTCCCAACAGCGCGCCAGCGAACGGCTGTGCGCAAAACACTAGCCAAGCCATAATACATCATCACTGTAAAATTCGAGCAGCCGGCTTTAAGCCACTGTCGTAAGAAAAAAGTTGATAGCACTAGAATTTGCCCAAAACTGATCCATAAACCCTTGAATAGGGAAATGTTTGCGTACTTTTCCAAGTGACCCAAAAAAAAATTTAAAAAGGGAAAAATGCGTTTGAAATTGCAGTTTATCGCGATTTACAAACAATATGCACATGTCCACTCTGCGCGGGGTCAACCATTTTCAAACGCGCTTTTGAACACTTTAGTACTCTCCAATTTTTAAGATGTTAAAGCTGTGTGTTGATCCTTGAATTCAAAAACGGCAAAAACAGTTGTTACCCTGTTTCTCGTTTTTGAAAGTGTTTGAGAAAAATACCCAAAAAGGCAATTTTTTCAGTTTTTGTCTGAACATGTTTTCTTTTTGAGTTATACGGTTTTGGCCAATGGAGAATGTTATTGGAAATTGAAATTTGCTACAAAATCACTTTTGCATATACACTTTGACATGGATCCGAAAATTATCCGTATCCAAAAGTTTCGGAAAATCGTGTTTGGGAGATCCGCAAGTGATTGTGTGAGTGTGTGACAGTTTTCACAAAGTCGGATTTTTCTCAGTGTCACTATTTACATGTATGTTAAAATTATACCGCAGTGTACTTCAAAAGAAAAAGTTTCTTAAAGACAAACTCAACGTACCTGATTGTTGGTCCCTTCATATAAAAATGAACTTTCAATTTTTAGAAAATTGTATTTCTCGTCATTTTTGCGATGGATTATAATTCTTCTCAGCCTGAAATTGTACCAAATTTATCTGTAAGGGAAAAGGAGAAAGGAAAGAAAGATAAAATGAATGACAGATTGGCCGATTAAAAAACAATGTCTGTGCCGAGGGCGATTGTCGCTAAACTGGGTCAAAGCACGCTTTTTGTCAAACGCACGCTTTTTTGGGTCTGAAAGCGATTGTCTTTTACCGATTTGACCTGAGTTTAATCTGTGTAATGTCAACAAGCTTTATTTTTCAAAAAATTAAAAAAATTAAGTAATGTCAACAAGCTTTATTTTCAAAAAATTAAGTAAATGTGAACTTTTAATTAATTTTCCGGTCATATCTTCTTATGTTGAAGCTGCCATTTTATTGTTTTTGTTTTATCGACCGGAGCATTTTTTCCTTGCCAAATCGTTAGCATCTTTTCTTTATCTAAAAGTTTGCAGTGCTTACCTAAAAATCGATTTTCATTACAGTTTTATTATGTTCGATTTTTATTACCGTTTGTATTCTAACATTTTCAACATAAAAATACAAATTAGCTGTAAAACGATTGGTGACAATTGAGGTACACCACGTTCATTATCGATTAGTTAAATAATTTTTAAATCTAAAGCATTTTTCGTTGATAAAAGTTTCTCGAATCCCATTTCCGCGCTTGTAGCTGGAAATAGGAATTTAATAACCTTAAAACTTTTTGAAGAAAAATTCAAACCATATCGAAATTTCAAAATAGGAATAAATGCACCATTTTCAGTTACTTTACACGGTTAAACCGGATTTTCTTGACATTCACTTTGGCATTGACGACATGGAAAAAGGAGCTGCAGATACTATATGTTTTATAAAGGATGAAAAGGTATTTCTTATTTTTCCTGCCTGAAAATACGCAATTTCAGGGTATCACGATGCACCTACCATTTCAAAAGCTCTTCAGACCAGTTTCATTGTAATTTATTTAATTTAACACATACATTTTCTATTATTTTTAGAAGTCAGAAAAATTGGGTTTATCGAAAAGGAGGTTTCATTGCTTTTTCTCTGCAACCAAATTCTGTTTTCACAATGAAGTTTTATGAAAACAAGAATGCCATGAAATTTGAACATTTCTTCACCTGCCTTGCGGGTGAGAAACTTTTTCATTTATTGTTTTTTTATAACTTTAAATATATTGTACCTTTTTAGAAATAATTTATTTTCATTTTAGCTTTTGCCGACGGTAACCAAATTATCAATTTACAAGGGGATTTTCCTGTTCCACAATTGATGGCAAACAATTTTGGAAAGCAAGTTCGAGTTTTTATTATTGTAAAAGTATTCAAGGTTTAGCGCTCAAAATTAAAGAAATAAGTTTTATTTGAGCCTGTCGTGACACAAATTCTTTTTCACATTGAAATTTCCACTTTTTTCATCACTATAACTTTTCGCGTTATGTAGGTCAAAAAAGTCTCCTATAGAAACGTCTGTAAAATGATTATATTTTGAAAACTATGAACAGTATGGAATTTAAAAAATGACTGTAACCATCTGTGAGAAATTGGATTTAGCATTAGTAAAAAATGTCCAATATGTGCGAAAACCAACAAAAAAAAAAATCAAATTTTTAGTTTATGAGTCCGGAAACATTCAGTTAATAGTTTAATTGTTAATAGAAATAGTTAAATCATGACAAGCAAAGTTCAAAAAAAATTGTCTTGCGCGCCCAAACGTAAAATTCAACAAAAAACACTAAAATTTTCTTGAGATCGATATCAAAAATAAAAAATTCATTGTTTGGAAAAGGCGATCAACTGCAAACATTTTCCTTTCGGAATGACATTCTTTTTTGCAATATTTTTTGTGGAAGGATTTTGACAAATTGTCAAAAACTACAATACCTACCGTAAAAACGATTTACAAAAATTTTCAGGACAGAGCATGATTTACAACTTCCACTATTTGTCCTACGCGACATTCAGGTAAACCATATAGCACAAAAATAAAAAATATTTTTATTTTTCAGAAAAGGCATACCAATAACGACCCTCCGAAATTTGAACTACCAAAAGAAGACTTTATGAAAGACCTTGTGAACAAAGCGGCTGAGTATTTGAAACACGTCTACGACCTCCAATCATTCATTTTCAAAGAATCGTTGGCTTTAGATGCGTCAAAGGTAATTTAAACCTTTCAAAACAAAAAAATGTAATTTTTAAAGGAAATTTTGGATATCGGTCATAAAATCGTCAGTGACCTTGGCACCCTTCGTAAAATTTTGAACTTCTGTGTTCTCCCTCGGGATGCTCGTAAATTGCCTACAGGACAGACAGTTCAGGATGTTACTAAGATCTTAGTGGAGATACACGACAACTTGATGTGCTGTGACAAGTAAGTCAATTTGTATCCCATCAACCAACTCAAATTAGTGTTTGCTCCAAACTACTTTGGTCTTTGAAAAAGATGAGATCGGTCCAGTTATTTTCATTTCATTGAAAAAAAGTTTTTTGATCGGTTTACGAAAAACACGGTTGCAATTTCAATGTCTTTCAAATCAAAAAAAATTCTGTATGAAAGTAAGGCACTGAAAACTTTACTATTTTTATAAATCTTATTTTGGTTCCTGGTGCTAAAACTATCTGATCTTCAAGTTTTGTCCATTTGTTTAGCAGGAATACACGTTTTAAAACATGTTTTCTGCTGGACTTGCTGCAGACGTACCCTTGCGACACAGACAATTTAGATTTTGGCCAACCTTCAAAAAACACACTTATATGACCTTAACACCAATTCAAATGTTTTAGACAATTATATATTTTTGGTCCCGGGTTACTGTAGCTCGGCCCAAAATTGTCCGCTTTCTGCATACTCGGTTTTGTTCGATTTATGTTGACTTGTTGATCCAGTAGTTCCAACAGACGTCAATTCAACTAGTTTGGCCAAAAAGGTGAACGTTTGTAGTCGAGTTTTCGGGAAAATTCAAGAAGACGACCCCACTCAACTAGACGACCCCAGTGCCAAGAAGACGACCCCATACCTATATAAGAATGGGTGGGGTCGTCTCCCTGGCAGGAAAATGTGGGGTCGTCTTTTTGAATCAGACTAAACTATACGACCCCATTTTTAATTTGGCGGGGTCGTCTACTTGGGACCCCGGACCTATTAAAGTATGAGACCCCAGGCATTAAATCAAAGGACCCAAAAGATTTTTTAAGAAGACGACCCCAAGTGGGGGTCGTTTACTTTAATCATGGGGTCGCAAAATTAAACCTTGGGGTCACTAGCTGGAGGTTAAAGGAGGCGACCCCCATGGTTCAATTTTAAGACCCCATGATTAAACTACACGACCCCTTAATGAACAACGCACATATATAAGTAACGATTTGATTTTCGCACACAAAAAGGCGTTGTATCTAGGGTTAATCGTAGTTTGGTGGATGATCAGCGCATTAAGACTTTATGTGGAAAGAAACCGACCGTTCATGCACACACTTCCAGCTTCCACATTTCTATAAGTTCAGGAACAGACACACCCACATTTCAAGAAAATTGCATGGCGTTTATGTTTCCAAATCAATGCGAGCATCATTATTGATAACAATTAAGTTATACAGGTTTAAATCTAAAATACGATTGTATTGGAAGTAACTTAACTGCAAAAAATTAGACAGGTTACCGCATCCCAGCCGAGATTGAGTGGAAATGACCCGGAGGTTAACACCAGACACGTGAGCTAACGTTCAATCAGCCTAACTTAACGCTGGGGTCGCATTATTGAAAAGATGGGGTCGTTTTCTTGATAAGGAGCTAAGGGTTTGATGAAGGTTGGGGTCGTCTTTTTGGAAAATTACTTGGGGTCGCATTGTTTAATGGGTTGGGGCCGTGAAATTGAATGTACCCGAGTTTTCTCATCCACGTTTTTTTGGTTAACTACCAATTTCGTAAGCATTAGAAAGCTCCACTCATACCTCACTTCAAACAAAACTTTTATAATTTTTGTAAAAACCAATCGCTGATAAATTTTAATTGATTGATTTTGTTCTTAAAAGCGTAAAATTGTTACTTTCACGCTAATTCACGAAAAAACCATATTCCTTTTCAGCAAGTGTAACTTTTTTAGGTTGCATTCGTCGAATGATCTCTACCACCACTGGTTCACCACTTTCAAAAATACATTTGGATTCATTTGGGACGAAGTTTGCGAGGTAACATAAAACATAATTTTTAAAAATATATAATTTTATTTTCAAGGCCCCAACAGACATTTTCGCCGAAATGGAGAAATACTTGAAAACTTGTGAAGATTCTTCCATATCTCCGACAGTGTTCATCAAGTTGGATGGAATTTTCCGAATTGCAAAGGAATCGAAATTTGACGTTTTCTTTAAAAACCTGGTAAACGAGGTATTTTTAAAATTTTATTTTTCAAATCTGTTACCCAATTCTCTTCAGTTTTTTTCGTCTTTCAGTTTGCCGAAATTCTCTTCAAAACGACGACTATTAAAAGTATAAGCAAGGACTTTTTCTGTGAGAGAAATGATGATTTTTCATTTCGCGATGATCCAATTTTGTAAGTTTTTTAAAAGTTTTAAATTGTCTTTTTTTCAAGGAAGAACTTGGAAAACGAGGTAGCGATCGCTGATTTGACAGAAAAGCCGAAAACTAATCCCCTGACAAACACAAATCGATTATCGGCTGCTGAAAACATTGTAAACGAAAAAGTTAGGCATTGTGTGGCGAATCTTCGGGATTTCACCAAGGTTGGGGTATTTATTTAAAACTTTTATAAACAACGGTTTTAGGCTATTGAAAAGAATTTTAACTTTGATATTGAGCAGTGGCTTCAGTTGGTGACTGTCTGGAAAAACTTTGATACAAATCGGCACGAATTTGAAAACAATCAAATCACAACTCAGGTAGTGGAAAATTCATAAATTTAACAATGTTCTTCTGTGAATTGAAAATTTTTAAAATTTTATATTTTTGTCATTTTTATGTGTTTCTTCTTAAAACCAACAATCCCTATGAAATCAGTATCGAAAATCCACACGTTTTCATATTTTAGAATCGTTTAAAAAATACTCTATAAGTTGTTTAACAGGCTCTGCGGCTTTTTCCGCAGAAACCTCGACCACCCTATAAACAACGGTAAAATTAGATTATTCTCAAGCATTTTTACAAAACATTAGTTTAAAAACATGGTTTCAGGCAGAGCAATCCCCGAATTCTTCGATTTCGAGTGAATCTTACGAGGTGAGTAATATCCTTAAAAAATTGTAGCAGTGTTTTATAGAAAGTGGATCATGTCGATGTTTCATCACTCGATAACGAAAAACCTGATTCGGAATGGGATCACTTCCAATTCTATAAGGATACTGATTTTGATCCTATAAGGACCTTGGGAAAAGGCAGCTACGCTACTGCATATATTGTGCGACATAAAGAAGGATGGTCGGTTTAAGACGTAAACTCGAGCAACGAAATGTCTTTGGAAAACATTGATAGACTTAGAATTGCTCCAAAAATGGCCAATAACTATCATTTTTGACTTTTATCCTGAGTTACGGTAAGATACTGGTATTTTTTCCACTTTTGTCAACTTTGTTGGAAGTAGCGCTATTATGGAAGATTTTGCCGGACCAATGAAATTCCAAAGAGTAGAAAGAAAATGTTTGTGAAAAAGCAGTTTTTTTCGAATATTACTGCCATTGACATAGAAGTTGTAAAAAATTAATATGATGATGACACGTAAAATTTAAAAATTCTACGTGATTTTGCCCCCCATTTTCAAAAGAATAGTCTAAAAAACTCCGTGAAAGTCATAACGAAAATCAACATTGAATATGTTTGTGTCGATTTGATCAAGGGAAAAAACTGAATATTTTCCTGATAAATGCGGTGAAAAAAAATCAGCTTTAATTAAGTTTTCGTTATGATGGTCGCGGAATTTTTTAGACATCAATTTTTTTAGCACATTAATTAAAACATTAGTATCACCACTAAATTCATTATACTCCGTTTTGTAGCCCACTACTTTAATGCAATAATGTCGAATATTAACATCAGAATAATTTTATAGTCTATTTCCAATCTTGAGACGACGACTTCTCTCTTGATCAATCTTGAGACGACAATGACCGTGGATTTCCTTGGTATTTAACCACTGACGATTTGAAACATCGAAGTGAATATCAATAAAATATGCGAAATAGCACTGTAACAGTGCGCAGACAGTTAGACGATCGCGGCGGGACCCATTGTACCTATAGCTGTCGCCAAACCGAAATCATATGCTAATTGCGGCAATGTGCAAAGCATGCTCTGTCGTCTACTGATTAGACTACGAACTTCAATGTCAACAGAGGATAACTAGAACATTCTAATTTTATTGGCATGATTCCAATTTGGCGACAGCTGTAGTCCTTTAGGAAAATCCTCTTTTCCTTGTCTCAGTTTTGGAAATGCCCTATACTCATTTCCAAAATCCGCCGAAGTAAGTTTGGCGAGCACTATAGTCCCACTTTGCGCAATTACTGTGGTCGATAAATTCGAAAAACTGCATTTTCAAACGCTATATTTTTTTTTACTTTTTCGTGGTTTTATGTGTCCTGCACGGAATTGCACAATAGTTTCACATTTAAGGGTTTTTTTTCGGAAAACCTTCCTGAATATCACTACTTCCAACAAATTTGACCAAATTTGAAAAATTACATTACCCTAGCGTACCCCGCATCAAAAATTCGATATGACCTAAATGTATGGGCTCAAGGTGGTATTATCACATTTTGGGTCAATTCTAAGTTTATCAACTTTTCCTAAAACTGATTCATGGATGCCGTTCGAATCATACAGAAAGGCTGCGTTAATATGGACATTTCGAAGTGGAAACATTTTATTCTATTTCAGGAAGGCCGCATTGAAATTCTATCATGATGGAATCAATGATTACGATACTACAAGTCTTGTGGAAAGGAAAAAAGAAATTGACATGTTGATTAGGTTTTTCTGAAAAATCAATTTTTTTAAGACCCTTTTTCAGACTTCAAAGCGAGACGGAAAACATTGTCAAACTTTATGGATTCCTGTACACTGAAGATGGCTCCCATTCGATTCCAGACGGGATTCTTCTTGAATACATTGAACGAAATTTGCACTCATGTAAGAATTATGATGCCAACGTTCTAAAATCAGATTTTCTAGTTATTCACGATCCGTTTAGTCCCGAACAAGACAGGCCGATTTTCAAAAAGTTTTACACTCTAAAAACGGCTGTAAAACAAATGAGGGACATGGCTTCAGCTTTTGCAATAATGCATAGACAAGGAATTATGCACAGGGATATTAATCCGAAAAAGTAAGTTGAATTAAAACAAGCTGAAAAAGGCTAGTGAAGGTTCTTCAAAAACGGCCCCTGTTTTTCCAGCTTAGACAATATCACGAATTTTTCCAACTAAAAATAAAACTAAAATTCGAAGAAAAAACTTGAACAAAATTCGAGTTGTAGTTCTTTTCACAACATGTAACTGTTTGGTCAAAATTAGTTTTCCTCGGGCGCTATCTGTCCTTCGTTTAGCGGGCTCCGCGCTGCTTATGATGACAAGTCCATTCGCGCCAAAAAGCAAAAAGCACACCTTTAAGCTTGAAACTAAAGAAAGGTTTACTTTGTTTTTAACTTTAATACATTGAAAACATTCACTTAGCCGAGTTTTGCCTTAAAAAAAGATATAAACCACATTCAACGACTGATCGAAAATATTTTCAGCATTTTACTGACCAACGGCGACAAAGTGAAGATATGCGATTTCGGGATGTGTGGATTTATCGACAAAACGTTTAAGACAGTCAAGTATGGTGATTTTTTTGTTTTAAAGGGACCGTCAGGGGCCTTTTGCAAGTTTATTCTATTTGATTATTCATAATTTATTATTTCAGGATTCCATACCAATTTTTTATTCACGTATCCGATAAAAAAGTATTTTAACGATGAATAAGTGAAAAATTTTGTTCCAACGGCCTGCGCAGAGGCGACGTCGCGGTGTTTACAGAAAAGTGTGCGCAAATCGGCAAGCTGGCACTTGGCCAAAATTTTCTTTGCAAAATTTCAAGCCCGGTTTAATTTTAGCTCTAAAAAGTGTATTTTAATCGTTTTTCGGTTTTTACACTATTTAAAATAATTACACGCTAAATAACTGCCGTAAAATATATGAAAATGCATAAAAATATAGCTGGTAGCCGAGTGGGCTGTGGAAAAAGGCTCCCTCCCAGTGGCGTTTCTCGTTCAGTCTGCGTCTCTCAGCGAGAGGTTTGATCCTCGCAGCCAAATCAATTCAACAAATCCCAAAGGAGTAGTCGCGGGCAATCGTAATCGCAGGTAGTGCCGCTTTGGCTTTTATTACCGTGGGGGTACTGTAGCATAAAAAGGCCCCTGACAATCCCTTTAAATAAAAGTTTCAGCGTGGGAACGAAGGAATACAATTCCCCTGAAGTATTGGGGGATTCTCATGAATATACAGAAAAGGCGGATGTTTTCAGTTTAGGACCTACCTTGTGGGAGCAAATTCACAGAAGGTGATTTCTCAATAAATTTAGAAAGAAAACGGTTTCTTAGAATCCCCTACTGGAATTTGACGAAAAACGTTACTGATTTTGTACGGAGTGGAGGGAGAATGGATTTTTGTTCAGCATGTCCCGAGGAATTGAAAAATGTCATTAAACGGTAATATTTTCTAAAAAAAAAAAAAAAAAAAAGATACACATACAGATAGACAGATAGACACACAAACGCACACACGCACACATGCTCACACGCTCACACGATCACATGCACACGCACACACACACACACGCACACATTATTAGAAGATTTGTTTTCAGTGCATGGTCTCATGATCCAGTTGATCGTCCGACAATGACGGAACTGCGAGATATGCTGGATGGCTTGCTGAAAACTCTGCCCACTGACTTTCTACATGAAGAAGTACTTGGACCATTTGAAAAACGAAATCTGAACGGTCAAATAATTTACCAGATTCGGAAATAATAAATTTTTTATTTTCTACAGAATGACTTTAAATGTGATTTCAGTCAAAAACTTGTTGTAAAGGCTGCCATGATTCTTGAAAAAGTCAATGAAAAATGACACACAATTTTATTTTATGAGAATAAAATCTCGTAATGCTGTAATGGAATGCTCGTAAATTGCCTACGGGACAGACAGTGTAGGATATTACTAAGATCTTAGTGGAGATAAACGACAACTTTATTTATTGTGACAAGTAAGGCTGAAAAATCTAATCTTTCAGTAATTTCTTAAGACTACATGCTTCGAATGACCTGTATCGCCGATGGTTCACCACCTTCAAAAACAGATTTGAATTAATTGAAAATTCAATTGGCAAGGTTTACCACCAATCCAAAAACCTAATTTGTTTTGTTTTTTTTTTTAGCCAAAATCAGACATCGTGGAAATGCGGAAATACTTGAAAACTTGTGAAGATTTGTCCATATCTCCGACAGTTAGATAACGAGGTTTTGTTCAGATTCTCTTCAAAACGACGACAATTAAAAGTATTAGCAAGGGCTTTTTCTGCGAGAGAAATGATGACTTTTCATTCGTGAAGATCCAATTTTGTAAGTGTTTTTATAAAAAGTTTTAAATTGTTTTCTTTTTTTTAGAAAAAACTTGGAAAATGAGGTAGCGATAGCTGATTTGACAGAAAAAACGAAAAGGAATCCTCTGACAAACACAAATCGATTATCGGCGGCGGAAAACATTGTTAACGAAAAAGTTAGGCATTGTGTGGCGAATCTTCGGGATTTCACGAAGGTAGAAGGGATTTTTATAAATAATTCAAAAACAATGATTTCCGCTTATTGAAAAGAACTTTAACTTTGATATTGAGCAGTGGCTTCAGTTGATCGCTGTTTGGAAAAAGTTTGATACAAATTGGGAGGGCGCCGAAAACATCGAAAACACGATTCAGGTTAGTAAAAAACGAAACACCGTTTTATTTTTAAGAAGATACGCAAAAGGCGAGATTTTCCCATTTATAGTGCCAAAGGTGGGCGTGGTCTGTTGCAGCATGGGCGCGGCGTCCGCTAAACAACGAGCAGACGTTAATTATAGTCTTTGACTTGTCTATGAATTGTGAAAGTCGAAAAAACGAAAAAAAAGGCCATTAACGAAGGCTTTGTATTGACATTTTAACGTTTATGAAAGCAATGGAAGCAACTGTCCGATGTTTAGCGGGATCCGCGCCTAAGCGGTTTAAGCGTTTTAAGCGACATATTTTGAATATTATTGTTTTCAGGCAGAACAATTTCCGAATTCTTCAATTTCGAGCGATTCCTATGAGGTGTGGTTTTCATTAAACAATCTTGAAAACGATTTTATAGAAAGTGGATAGCGGAGATTTTTCATCGGGAGATGAGAATTTTCCGTCAGAGTGGAAAATTTTCAAAAGCTATATGGAAGATGAATTTGATAGTGAGGAATGTGTGATTTTGGGAGAAGGCACTTACGGCAGTGCTAGTATTGAAAAACACAAAGAAGGATGGTCTGTTTGACTACATATTATTGAAATTTCAAATTTAGGAGATCAGTTTTAAAATTTTATAAAAATGACACCGATGACCAAGAAAGGAAAAAAGAAATTAACATGTTGATCAGGTTGTTCATTTTTTTCTTTGAAATTAAATTATATTTCTAGGCTTCAAAATGAGACAGAAAACATTGTCAAACTTTATGGATTTTACTACTTTGATAATAACAAACTTTGGATGTCAAATGGAATTCTTCTTGAATACATTGAAAGAGATTTGTGATCATGTAAGTAAAACTGTAAACTGTAACTTGAAATTTAACCTTTTCCAGTTATTCACGATCGGAACCGGACCGTTTTTAACACTCTAAAAACGGCAATAAAGCAAATGAGAGACATGGCCTCAGGGTTTTCGACAATGCATGCGCAAGGCATTATTCACTGGGATATAAATCCAAAAAAGTGAACTGAACATTAAAACTTAAAACATTGCACTAATTTTTATTGACAAATGGCGATAAAATTAAAATCTGCGATTTTGGGATGTGTGGATTTATCGACAAAACAATAAAAACGGTCAAGTAAGTTGAATATGTTTTTTTTACATTCAATGAAAATTTAAGTGTGGGAACGACAATTTACAATCCTCCTGAAGTATACGGAAAAAGCGGATGTGTTCAGTTTAGGTATTACCATGTGGAAGCAAATTCACAGAAGGTGATTGCGATTTTTGTAAGTAAACTTTTATTTTAGATCCCCTTTCTATAATTTAAAGACTGACGTAACGGATTTCGTTCGCAACGAAGGGAGAATGGACTTTAGCTCAGATTGTCGAGTGGAATTAACCCAAGTAATTAAACTGTAAGTTTTTTGACGTACAGAAAAAAGACACGCTCACACGCGCACGTGCACACACACGCACACATTTGAAATCCTTCCACCGAGGGATTTCAAACCGAATGTTACTTCTGACATTTGAAATCCTTCCACCGAGGGATTTCAAACCGAATGTTACTTCTGACATTTGAAATCCTTCCACCGAGGGATTTCAAACCGAATGTTACTTCTGACATTTGAAATCCTTCCACCGAGGGATTTCAAACCGAATGTTACTTCTGACATTTGAAATCCTTCCACCGAGGGATTTCAAACCGAATGTTACTTCTGACATTTGAAATCCTTCCACCGAGGGATTTCAAACCGAATGTTACTTCTGACATTTGAAATCCTTCCACCGAGGGATTTCAAACCGAATGTTACTTCTGACATTTAAAATCCTTCCACCGAGGGATTTCAAACCGAATGTTACTTCTGATATTTGAAATCCTTCCACCGAGGGATTTCAAACCGAATGTTACTTCTGACATTTGAAATCCTTCCACCGAGGGATTTCAAACCGAATGTTACTTCTGACATTTGAAATCCTTCCACCGAGGGATTTCAAACCGAATGTTACTTCTGACATTTAAAATCCTTCCACCGAGGGATTTCAAATCGAATGTTACTTCTGACATTTGAAATCCTTCCATCGAGGGATTTCAAACCGAATGTTACTTCTGACATTTGAAATCCTTCCACCGACGGATTTCGAACCGACTGTTACTTCTGACATTTGAAATCCTTCCACCGAGGGATTTCAAACCGAATGTTACTTCTGACATTTGAAATCCTTCCACCGAGGGATTTCAAACCGAATGTTACTTCTGACATTTGAAATTTTTCCACCGAGGGATTTCAAACCGAATGTTACTTCTGACATTTAAAATCCTTCCACCGAGGGATTTCAAACCGAATGTTACTTCTGACATTTGAAATCCTTCCACCGAGGGATTTCGAACCGGCTGTTACTTCTGACATTTGAAATCCTTCCACCGAGGGATTTCAAACCGAATGTTACTTCTGACATTTGAAATCCTTCCACCGAGGGATTTCAAACCGAATGTTACTTCTGACATTTGAAATCCTTCCACCGAGGGATTTCAAACCGAATGTTACTTCTGACATTTGAAATCCTTCCACCGAAGGATTTCAAACCGAATGTTACTTCTGACATTTGAAATCCTTCCACCGAGGGATTTCAAACCGAATGTTACTTCTGACATTTGAAATCCTTCCACCGAGGGATTTCAAACCGAATGTTACTTCTGACATTTGAAATCCTTCCATCGAGGGATTTCAAACCGAATGTTTCTTCTGACATTTGAAATCCTTCCACCGAGGAATTTCAAACCGAATGTTACTTCTGACATTTAAAATCCTTCCACCGAGGGATTTCAAACCGAATGTTACTTCTGACATTTGAAATCCTTCCACCGAGGGATTTCGAACCGGCTGTTACTTCTGACATTTGAAGTCCTTCCACCGAGGGATTTCAAACCGAATGTTACTTCTGAAATTTGAAGTCCTTCCACCGAGGGATTTCGAACCGGCTGTTACTTCTGACATTTGAAATCCTTCCACCGAGGGATTTCGAACCGGCTGTTACTTCTGACATTTGAAGTCCTTCCACCGAGGGATTTCAAACCGAATGTTACTTCTGAAATTTGAAGTCCTTCCACCGAGGGATTTCGAACCGGCTGTTACTTCTGACATTTGAAATCCTTCCACCGAGGGATTTCAAACCGAATGTTTTTTCTGACATTTGAAATCCTTCCACCGAGGGATTTCAAACCGAGTGTTACTTCTGACATTTGAAATCCTTCCACCGAGGGATTTCAAACCGAATGTTACTTCTGACATTTGAAATCCTTCCACCGAGGGATTTCAAACCGAATGTTACTTCTGACATTTGAAATCCTTCCACCGAGGGATTTCAAACCGAATGTTACTTCTGACATTTGAAATCCTTCCACCGAGGGATTTCAAACCGAATGTTACTTCTGACATTTGAAATCCTTCCACCGAGGGATTTCAAACCGAATGTTACTTCTGACATTTGAAATCCTTCCACCGAGGGATTTCAAACCGAATGTTACTTCTGACATTTGAAATCCTTCCACCGAGGGATTTTAAACCGAATGTTACTTCTGACATTTGAAATCCTTCCACCGAGGGATTTCAAACCGAATGTTACTTCTGACATTTGAAATCCTTCCACCGAGGGATTTCAAACCGAATGTTACTTCTGACATTTGAAATCCTTCCACCGAGGGATTTCAAACCGAATGTTACTTCTGACATTTAAAATCCTTCCACCGAGGGATTTCGAACCGGCTGTTACTTCTGACATTTGAAATCCTTCCACCGAGGGATTTCAAACCGAATGTTACTTCTGACATTTGAAATCCTTCCACCGAGGGATTTCAAACCGAATGTTACTTCTGACATTTGAAATCCTTCCACCGAGGGATTTCAAACCGAATGTTACTTCTGACATTTGAAATCCTTCCACCGAAGGATTTCAAACCGAATGTTACTTCTGACATTTGAAATCCTTCCACCGAGGGATTTCAAACCGAATGTTACTTCTGACATTTGAAATCCTTCCACCGAGAGATTTCAAACCGAATGTTACTTCTGACATTTAAAATCCTTCCACCGAGGGATTTCGAACCGGCTGTTACTTCTGACATTTGAAATCCTACCACCGAGGGATTTCAAACCGAATGTTACTTCTGACATTTGAAATCCTTCCACCGAGGGATTTCAAACCGAATGTTACTTCTGACATTTGAAATCCTTCCACCGAGGGATTTCAAACCGAATGTTACTTCTGACATTTGAAATCCTTCCACCGAAGGATTTCAAACCGAATGTTACTTCTGACATTTGAAATCCTTCCACCGAGGGATTTCAAACCGAATGTTACTTCTGACATTTAAAATCCTTCCACCGAGGGATTTCAAACCGAATGTTACTTCTGACATTTGAAATCCTTCCACCGAGGGATTTCAAACCGAATGTTTCTTCTGACATTTGAAATCCTTCCACCGAGGGATTTCAAACCGAATGTTACTTCTGACATTTGAAATCCTTTCACCGAGGGATTTCGAACCGGCTGTTACTTCTGACATTTGAAGTCCTTCCACCGAGGGATTTCAAACCGAATGTTACTTCTGACATTTGAAGTCCTTCCACCGAGGGATTTCGAACCGGCTGCTACTTCTGACATTTGAAATCCTTCCACCGAGGGATTTCAAACCGAATGTTACTTCTGACATTTGAAATCCTTCCACCGAGGGATTTCAAACCGAATGTTTCTTCTGACATTTGAAATCCTTCCACCGAGGGATTTCGAACCGAATGTTACTTCTGACATTTGAAATCCTTCCACCGAGGGATTTCAAACCGAATGTTACTTCTGACATTTGAAATCCTTCCACCGAGGGATTTCAAACCGAATGTTACTTCTGACATTTGAAATCCTTCCACCGAGGGATTTCAAACCGAATGTTACTTCTGACATTTGAAATCCTTCCACCGAAGGATTTCAAACCGAATGTTACTTCTGACATTTGAAATCCTTCCACCGAGGGATTTCAAACCGAATGTTACTTCTGACATTTGAAATTCTTCCACCGAGGGATTTCAAACCAAATGTTACTTCTGACATTTGAAATCCTTCCACCGAGGGATTTCGAACCGAATGTTACTTCTGACATTTGAAATCCTTCCACCGAGGGATTCCAAACCGAATGTTACTTCTGACATTTGAAATCCTTCCACCGAGGGATTTCAAACCGAATGTTAATTCTGACATTTGAAATCCTTCCACCGAGGGATTTCAAACCGAATGTTACTTCTGACATTTGAAATCCTTCCACCGAGGGATTTCAAACCGAATGTTACTTCTGACATTTGAAATCCTTCCACCGAGGGATTTCGAACCGGCTGTTACTTCTGACATTTAAAATCCTTCCACCGAGGGATTTCGAACCGGCTGTTACTTCTGACATTTGAAATCCTTCCACCGAGGGATTTCAAACCGAATGTTACTTCTGACATTTGAAATTCTTCCACCGAGGGATTTCAAACCGAATGTTACTTCTGACATTTGAAATCCTTCCACCGAGGGATTTCAAACCGAATGTTACATTTGAAATCCTTCCACCGAGGGATTTCAAACCGAATGTTACTTCTGACATTTGAAATCCTTCCACCGAGGGATTTCAAACCGAATGTTACTTCTGACATTTGAAGTCCTTCCACCGAGGGTTTTCAAACCGAATGTTACTTCTGGCATTTGAAATCCTTCCACCGAGGGATTTCAAACCGAATGTTAATTCTGACATTTGAAATCCTTCCACCGAGGGATTTCAAACCGAATGTTACTTCTGACATTTGAAATCCTTCCACCGAGGGATTTCAAACCGAATGTTAATTCTGACATTTGAAATCCTTCCACCGAGGGATTTCAAACCGAATGTTACTTCTGACATTTGAAATCCTTCCACCGAGGGATTTCAAACCGAATGTTACTTCTGACATTTGAAATCCTTCCACCGAGGGATTTCGAACCGGCTGTTACTTCTGACATTTGAAATCCTTCCACCGAGGGATTTCGAACCGGCTGTTACTTCTGACATTTGAAATCCTTCCACCGAGGGATTTCAAACCGAATGTTACTTCTGACATTTGAAATTCTTCCACCGAGGGATTTCAAACCGAATGTTACTTCTGACATTTGAAATCCTTCCACCGAGGGATTTCAAACCGAATGTTACATTTGAAATCCTTCCACCGAGGGATTTCAAACCGAATGTTACTTCTGACATTTGGAATCCTTCCACCGAGGGATTTCAAACCGAATGTTACTTCTGACATTTGAAGTCCTTCCACCGAGGGTTTTCAAACCGAATGTTACTTCTGGCATTTGAAATCCTTCCACCGAGGGATTTCAAACCGAATGTTAATTCTGACATTTGAAATCCTTCCACCGAGGGATTTCGAACCGGCTGTTACTTCTGACATTTGAAATCCTTCCACCGAGGGATTTCAAACCGAATGTTACTTCTGACATTTGAAATCCTTCCACCGAGGGATTTCGAACCGGCTGTTACTTCTGACATTTGAAATCCTTCCACCGAGGGATTTCAAACCGAATGATACTTCTGACATTTGAAATCCTTCCACCGAGGGATTTCAAACCGAATCTTACTTCTGACATTTGAAATCCTTTCACCGAGGGATTTCGAACCGGCTGTTACTTCTGACATTTGAAGTCCTTCCACCGAGGGATTTCAAACCGAATGTTACTTCTGACATTTGAAGTCCTTCCACCGAGGGATTTCGAACCGGCTGCTACTTCTGACATTTGAAATCCTTCCACCGAGGGATTTCAAACCGAATGTTACTTCTGACATTTGAAATCCTTCCACCGAGGGATTTCAAACCGAATGTTTCTTCTGACATTTGAAACCCTTCCACCGAGGGATTTCGAACCGAATGTTACTTCTGACATTTGAAATCCTTCCACCGAGGGATTTCAAACCGAATGTTACTTCTGATATTTGAAATCCTTCCACCGAGGGATTTCAAACCGAATGTTACTTCTGACGTTTGAAGTCCTTCCACCGAGGGATTTCAAACCGAATGTTACTTCTGACATTTGAAGTCCTTCCACCGAGGGATTTCAAATCGAATGTTACTTCTGACATTTGAAATCCTTCCACCGAGGGATTTCGAATCGGCTGTTACTTCTGACATTTGAAATCCTTCCACCGAGGGATTTCAAACCGAATGTTACTTCTGACATTTGAAATCCTTCCACCGAGGGATTTCGAACCGGCTGCTACTTCTGACATTTGAAGTCCTTCCACCGAGGGATTTCAAACCGAATGTTACTTCTGACATTTGAAATCCTTCCACCGAGGGATTTCAAACCGAATGTTAATTCTGACATTTGAAATCCTTCC
Organism: Oscheius myriophilus; assembly: GCA_964057215.1. Lineage (NCBI taxonomy): Eukaryota > Metazoa > Nematoda > Chromadorea > Rhabditida > Rhabditidae > Oscheius > Oscheius myriophilus. The sequence goes on along the minus strand of OZ059902.1, from coordinate 3,001,467 downwards.
ACCGAGGGATTTCAAACCGAATGTTACTTCTGACATTTGAAATCCTTCCACCGAGGGATTTCAAACCGAATGTTACTTCTGACATTTGAAATCCTTCCACCGAGGGTTTTCAAACCGAATGTTACTTCTGGCATTTGAAATCCTTCCACCGAGGGATTTCAAACCGAATGTTAATTCTGACATTTGAAATCCTTCCACCGAGGGATTTCAAACCGGCTGTTACTTCTGACATTTGAAATCCTTCCACCGAGGGATTTCAAACCGAATGTTACTTCTGACATTTGAAATCCTTCCACCGAGGGATTTCGAACCGGCTGTTACTTCTGACATTTGAAATCCTTCCACCGAGGGATTTCAAACCGAATGATACTTCTGACATTTGAAATCCTTCCACCGAGGGATTTCAAACCGAATGTTACTTCTGACATTTGAAATCCTTTCACCGAGGGATTTCGAACCGGCTGTTACTTCTGACATTTGAAGTCCTTCCACCGAGGGATTTCAAACCGAATGTTACTTCTGACATTTGAAGTCCTTCCACCGAGGGATTTCGAACCGGCTGCTACTTCTGACATTTGAAATCCTTCCACCGAGGGATTTCAAACCGAATGTTACTTCTGACATTTGAAATCCTTCCACCGAGGGATTTCAAACCGAATGTTTCTTCTGACATTTGAAATCCTTCCACCGAGGGATTTCGAACCGAATGTTACTTCTGACTTTTGAAATCCTTCCACCGAGGGATTTCAAACCGAATGTTACTTCTGATATTTGAAATCCTTCCACCGAGGGATTTCAAACCGAATGTTACTTCTGACATTTGAAATCCTTCCACCGAGGGATTTCAAACCGAATGTTAATTCTGACATTTGAAATCCTTCCACCGAGGGATTTCAAACCGAATGTTACTTCTGACGTTTGAAATCCTTCCACCGAGGGATTTCAAACCGAATGTTACTTCTGACATTTGAAATCCTTCCACCGAGGGATTTCGAACCGGCTGTTACTTCTGACATTTGAAATCCTTCCACCGAGGGATTTCAAACCGAATGATACTTCTGACATTTGAAATCCTTCCACCGAGGGATTTCAAACCGAATGTTACTTCTGACATTTGAAATCCTTTCACCGAGGGATTTCGAACCGGCTGTTACTTCTGACATTTGAAGTCCTTCCACCGAGGGATTTCAAACCGAATGTTACTTCTGACATTTGAAGTCCTTCCACCGAGGGATTTCGAACCGGCTGCTACTTCTGACATTTGAAATCCTTCCACCGAGGGATTTCAAACCGAATGTTACTTCTGACATTTGAAATCCTTCCACCGAGGGATTTCAAACCGAATGTTTCTTCTGACATTTGAAATCCTTCCACCGAGGGATTTCGAACCGAATGTTACTTCTGACTTTTGAAATCCTTCCACCGAGGGATTTCAAACCGAATGTTACTTCTGATATTTGAAATCCTTCCACCGAGGGATTTCAAACCGAATGTTACTTCTGACGTTTGAAGTCCTTCCACCGAGGGATTTCAAACCGAATGTTACTTCTGACATTTGAAGTCCTTCCACCGAGGGATTTCAAATCGAATGTTACTTCTGACATTTGAAATCCTTCCACCGAGGGATTTCGAATCGGCTGTTACTTCTGACATTTGAAATCCTTCCACCGAGGGATTTCAAACCGAATGTTACTTCTGACATTTGAAATCCTTCCACCGAGGGATTTCGAACCGGCTGCTACTTCTGACATTTGAAGTCCTTCCACCGAGGGATTTCAAACCGAATGTTACTTCTGACATTTGAAATCCTTCCACCGAGGGATTTCAAACCGAATGTTAATTCTGACATTTGAAATCCTTCCACCGAGGGATTTCAAACCGAATGTTACTTCTGACATTTGAAATCCTTCCACCGAGGGATTTCAAACCGAATGTTACTTCTGACATTTGAAATCCTTCCACCGAGGGTTTTCAAACCGAATGTTACTTCTGGCATTTGAAATCCTTCCACCGAGGGATTTCAAACCGAATGTTAATTCTGACATTTGAAATCCTTCCACCGAGGGATTTCGAACCGGCTGTTACTTCTGACATTTGAAATCCTTCCACCGAGGGATTTCAAACCGAATGTTACTTCTGACATTTGAAATCCTTCCACCGAGGGATTTCGAACCGGCTGTTACTTCTGACATTTGAAATCCTTCCACCGAGGGATTTCAAACCGAATGATACTTCTGACATTTGAAATCCTTCCACCGAGGGATTTCAAACCGAATGTTACTTCTGACATTTGAAATCCTTTCACCGAGGGATTTCGAACCGGCTGTTACTTCTGACATTTGAAGTCCTTCCACCGAGGGATTTCAAACCGAATGTTACTTCTGACATTTGAAGTCCTTCCACCGAGGGATTTCGAACCGGCTGCTACTTCTGACATTTGAAATCCTTCCACCGAGGGATTTCAAACCGAATGTTACTTCTGACATTTGAAATCCTTCCACCGAGGGATTTCAAACCGAATGTTTCTTCTGACATTTGAAATCCTTCCACCGAGGGATTTCGAACCGAATGTTACTTCTGACTTTTGAAATCCTTCCACCGAGGGATTTCAAACCGAATGTTACTTCTGATATTTGAAATCCTTCCACCGAGGGATTTCAAACCGAATGTTACTTCTGACGTTTGAAGTCCTTCCACCGAGGGATTTCAAACCGAATGTTACTTCTGACATTTGAAGTCCTTCCACCGAGGGATTTCAAATCGAATGTTACTTCTGACATTTGAAATCCTTCCACCGAGGGATTTCGAATCGGCTGTTACTTCTGACATTTGAAGTCCTTCCACCGAGGGATTTCAAATCGAATGTTACTTCTGACATTTGAAATCCTTCCACCGAGGGATTTCGAATCGGCTGTTACTTCTGACATTTGAAATCCTTCCACCGAGGGATTTCAAACCGAATGTTACTTCTGACATTTGAAATCCTTCCACCGAGGGATTTCGAACCGGCTGCTACTTCTGACATTTGAAGTCCTTCCACCGAGGGATTTCAAACCAAATGTTACTTCTGACATTTGAAATCCTTCCACCGAGGGATTTCAAACCGAATGTTACTTCTGACATTTGAAATCCTTCCACCGAGGGATTTCAAACCGAATGTTACTTCTGACATTTGAAATCCTTCCACCAAGGGATTTCAAATGAATGTTACTTCTGACATTTGAAATCCTTCCACCGAGGGATTTCAAACCGAATGTTACTTCTGACATTTGAAATCCTTCCACCGAGGGATTTCAAACCGAATGTTACTTCTGACATTTGAAATCCTTACACCGAGGGATTTCAAACCAAATGTTACTTCTGACATTTGAAATCCTTCCACCGAGGGATTTCAAACCGAATGTTACTTCTGACGTTTGAAGTCCTTCCACCGAGGGATTTCAAACCGAATGTTACTTCTGACATTTGAAGTCCTTCCACCGAGGGATTTCAAATCGAATGTTACTTCTGACATTTGAAATCCTTCCACCGAGGGATTTCGAATCGGCTGTTACTTCTGACATTTGAAATCCTTCCACCGAGGGATTTCAAACCGAATGTTACTTCTGACATTTGAAATCCTTCCACCGAGGGATTTCGAACCGGCTGCTACTTCTGACATTTGAAGTCCTTCCACCGAGGGATTTCAAACCGAATGTTACTTCTGACATTTGAAATCCTTCCACCGAGGGATTTCAAACCGAATGTTACTTCTGACATTTGAAATCCTTCCACCGAGGGATTTCAAACCGAATGTTACTTCTGACATTTGAAATCCTTCCACCAAGGGATTTCAAATGAATGTTACTTCTGACATTTGAAATCCTTCCACCGAGGGATTTCAAACCGAATGTTACTTCTGACATTTGAAATCCTTCCACCGAAGGATTTCAAACCGAATGTTACTTCTGACATTTGAAATCCTTCCACCGAGGGATTTCAAACCGAATGTTACTTCTGACATTTGAAATCCTTACACCGAGGGATTTCAAACCAAATGTTACTTCTGACATTTGAAATCCTTCCACCGAGGGATTTCGAACCGAATGTTACTTCTGACATTTGAAATCCTTCCACCGAGGGATTTCAAACCGAATGTTAATTCTGACATTTGAAATCCTTCCACCGAGGGATTTCAAACCGAATGTTACTTCTGACATTTGAAATCCTTCCACCGAGGGATTTCAAACCGAATGTTACTTCTGACATTTGAAATCCTTCCACCGAGGGATTTCGAACCGGCTGTTACTTCTGACATTTGAAATCCTTCCACCGAGGGATTTCGAACCGGCTGTTACTTCTGACATTTGAAATCCTTCCACCGAGGGATTTCAAACCGAATGTTACTTCTGACATTTGAAATTCTTCCACCGAGGGATTTCAAACCGAATGTTACTTCTGACATTTGAAATCCTTCCACCGAGGGATTTCAAACCGAATGTTACATTTGAAATCCTTCCACCGAGGGATTTCAAACCGAATGTTACTTCTGACATTTGAAATCCTTCCACCGAGGGATTTCAAACCGAATGTTACTTCTGACATTTGAAGTCCTTCCACCGAGGGTTTTCAAACCGAATGTTACTTCTGGCATTTGAAATCCTTCCACCGAGGGATTTCAAACCGAATGTTAATTCTGACATTTGAAATCCTTCCACCGAGGGATTTCAAACCGAATGTTACTTCTGACATTTGAAATCCTTCCACCGAGGGATTTCAAACCGAATGTTAATTCTGACATTTGAAATCCTTCCACCGAGGGATTTCAAACCGAATGTTACTTCTGACATTTGAAATCCTTCCACCGAGGGATTTCAAACCGAATGTTACTTCTGACATTTGAAATCCTTCCACCGAGGGATTTCGAACCGGCTGTTACTTCTGACATTTGAAATCCTTCCACCGAGGGGTTTCGAACCGGCTGTTACTTCTGACATTTGAAATCCTTCCACCGAGGGATTTCAAACCGAATGTTACTTCTGACATTTGAAATTCTTCCACCGAGGGATTTCAAACCGAATGTTACTTCTGACATTTGAAATCCTTCCACCGAGGGATTTCAAACCGAATGTTACATTTGAAATCCTTCCACCGAGGGATTTCAAACCGAATGTTACTTCTGACATTTGAAATCCTTCCACCGAGGGATTTTAAACCGAATGTTACTTCTGACATTTGAAGTCCTTCCACCGAGGGTTTTCAAACCGAATGTTACTTCTGGCATTTGAAATCCTTCCACCGAGGGATTTCAAACCGAATGTTAATTCTGACATTTGAAATCCTTCCACCGAGGGATTTCGAACCGGCTGTTACTTCTGACATTTGAAATCCTTCCACCGAGGGATTTCAAACCGAATGTTACTTCTGACATTTGAAATCCTTCCACCGAGGGATTTCGAACCGGCTGTTACTTCTGACATTTGAAATCCTTCCACCGAGGGATTTCAAACCGAATGATACTTCTGACATTTGAAATCCTTCCACCGAGGGATTTCAAACCGAATGTTACTTCTGACATTTGAAATCCTTCCACCGAGGGATTTCAAACCGAATGTTACATTTGAAATCCTTCCACCGAGGGATTTCAAACCGAATGTTACTTCTGACATTTGAAATCCTTCCACCGAGGGATTTCAAACCGAATGTTACTTCTGACATTTGAAATCCTTCCACCGAAGGATTTCAAACCGAATGTTACTTCTGACATTTGAAATCCTTCCACCGAGGGATTTCAAACCGAATGTTACTTCTGACATTTGAAATCCTTCCACCGAGGGATTTCGAACCGGCTGTTACTTCTGACAATTGAAATCCTTCCACCGAGGGATTTCAAACCGGCTGTTACTTCTGACATTTGAAGTCCTTCCACCGAGGGATTTCAAACCGAACGTTACTTCTGACATTTGAAATCCTTCCACCGAGGGATGTCAAACCGAATGTTACTTCTGACATTTGAAATCCTTCCACCGAGGGACTTCAATCCGAATGTTACTTCTGACATTTGAAATCCTTCCACCGAGGGATTTCGAACCGGCTGTTACTTCTGACATTTGAAATCCTTCCACCGAGGGATTTCGAACCGGCTGTTACTTCTGACATTTGAAATCCTTCCACCGAGGGATTTCGAACCGGCTGTTACTTCTGACATTTGAAATCCTTCCACCGAGGGATTTCGAACCGACTGTTACTTCTGACATTTGAAATCCTTCCACCGAGGGATTTCAAACCGAATGTTACTTCTGACATTTGAAATTCTTCCACCGAGGGATTTCAAACCGAATGTTACTTCTGACATTTGAAATCCTTCCACCGAGGGATTTCAAACCGAATGTTACATTTGAAATCCTTCCACCGAGGGATTTCAAACCGAATGTTACTTCTGACATTTGAAATCCTTCCACCGAGGGATTTCAAACCGAATGTTACTTCTGACATTTGAAGTCCTTCCACCGAGGGTTTTCAAACCGAATGTTACTTCTGGCATTTGAAATCCTTCCACCGAGGGATTTCAAACCGAATGTTAATTCTGACATTTGAAATCCTTCCACCGAGGGATTTCGAACCGGCTGTTACTTCTGACATTTGAAATCCTTCCACCGAGGGATTTCGAACCGGCTGTTACTTCTGACATTTGAAATCCTTCCACCGAGGGATTTCAAACCGAATGATACTTCTGACATTTGAAATCCTTCCACCGAGGGATTTCAAACCGAATGTTACTTCTGACATTTGAAATCCTTCCACCGAGGGATTTCAAACCGAATGTTACATTTGAAATCCTTCCACCGAGGGATTTCAAACCGAATGTTACTTCTGACATTTGAAATCCTTCCACCGAAGGATTTCAAACCGAATGTTACTTCTGACATTTGAAATCCTTCCACCGAGGGATTTCAAACCGAATGTTACTTCTGACATTTGAAATCCTTCCACCGAGGGATTTCAAACCGGCTGTTACTTCTGACATTTGAAATCCTTCCACCGAGGGATTTCAAACCGAATGTTACTTCTGACATTTGAAATCCTTCCACCGAGGGATGTCAAACCGAATGTTACTTCTGACATTTGAAATCCTTCCACCGAGGGACTTCAATCCGAATGTTACTTCTGACATTTGAAATCCTTCCACCGAGGGATTTCAAACCGAATGTTAATTCTGACATTTGAAATCCTTCCACCGAGGGATTTCGAACCGGCTGTTACTTCTGACATTTGAAATCCTTCCACCGAGGGATTTCGAACCGGCTGTTACTTCTGACTTTTGAAATCCTTCCACCGAGGGATTTCGAACCGACTGTTACTTCTGACATTTGAATTCCTTCCACCGAGGGATTTCAAACCGAATGTTACTTCTGACATTTGAAATCCTTCCACCGAGGGATTTCGAACCGGCTGTTACTTCTGACATTTGAAATCCTTCCACCGAGGGATTTCAAACCGGCTGTTACTTCTGACATTTGAAATCCTTCCACCGAGGGATTTCAAACCGAATGTTACTTCTGACATTTGAATTCCTTCCACCGAAGGAATTCAAACCGAATGTTACTTCTGACATTTGAAATCCTTCCACCGAGGGATTTCAAACCGAATGTTACTTCTGACATTTGAAATCCTTCCACCGAGGGATTTCAAACCGAATGTTACTTCTGACATTTGAAATCCTTCCACCGAGGGATTTCAAACCGAATGTTACTTCTGACATTTGAAATCCTTCCACCGAGGGATTTCAAACCGAATGTTACTTCTGACATTTGAAATCCTTCCACCGAGGGATTTCAAACCGAATGTTACTTCTGACATTTGAATTCCTTCCACCGAGGGATTTCAAACCGAATGTTACTTCTGACATTTAAAATCCTTCTACCGAGGGATTTCAAACCGAATGTTACTTCTGACATTTGAAATGCTTCCACCGAGGGATTTCAAACCGAATGTTACTTCTGACATTTGAATTCCTTCCACCGAGGGATTTCAAACCAAATGTTACTTCTGACATTTGAAATCCTTCCACCGAGGGATTTCAAACCGAATGTTACTTCTGACATTTGAAATCCTTCCACCGAGGGATTTCGAACCGGCTGTTACTTCTGACATTTGAAATCCTTCCACCGAGGGATTTCAAACCGAATGTTAATTCTGACATTTGAAATCCTTCCACCGAGGGATTTCAAACCGAATGTTACTTCTGACATTTGAAATCCTTCCACCGAGGGATTTCAAACCGAATGTTACTTCTGACATTTGAAATCCTTCCACCGAGGGATTTCAAACCGAATGTTACTTCTGACATTTGAAAGCCTTCCACCGAAGGATTTCAAACCGAATGTTACTTCTGACATTTGAAATCCTTCCACCGAGGGATTTCAAACCGAATGTTACTTCTGACATTTGAAATCCTTACACCGAGGGATTTCAAACCAAATGTTACTTCTGACATTTGAAATCCTTCCACCGAAGGATTTCGAACCGAATGTTACTTCTGACATTTGAAATCCTTCCACCGAGGGATTTCAAACCGAATGTTACTTCTGACATTTGAAATCCTTCCACCGAGGGATTTCAAACCGAATGTTAATTCTGACATTTGAAATCCTTCCACCGAGGGATTTCAAACCGAATGTTACTTCTGACATTTGAAATCCTTCCACCGAGGGATTTCAAACCGAATGTTACTTCTGACATTTGAAATCCTTCCACCGAGGGATTTCGAACCGGCTGTTACTTCTGACATTTGAAATCCTTCCACCGAGGGATTTCGAACCGGCTGTTACTTCTGACATTTGAAATCCTTCCACCGAGGGATTTCAAACCGAATGTTACTTCTGACATTTGAAATTCTTCCACCGAGGGATTTCAAACCGAATGTTACTTCTGACATTTGAAATCCTTCCACCGAGGGATTTCAAACCGAATGTTACATTTGAAATCCTTCCACCGAGGGATTTCAAACCGAATGTTACTTCTGACATTTGAAATCCTTCCACCGAGGGATTTCAAACCGAATGTTACTTCTGACATTTGAAGTCCTTCCACCGAGGGTTTTCAAACCGAATGTTACTTCTGGCATTTGAAATCCTTCCACCGAGGGATTTCAAACCGAATGTTACTTCTGACATTTGAAATCCTTCCACCGAGGGATTTCGAACCGGCTGTTACTTCTGACATTTGAAATCCTTCCACCGAGGGATTTCAAACCGAATGTTACTTCTGACATTTGAAATCCTTCCACCGAGGGATTTCGAACCGGCTGTTACTTCTGACATTTGAAATCCTTCCACCGAGGAATTTCAAACCGAATGATACTTCTGACATTTGAAATCCTTCCACCGAGGGATTTCAAACCGAATGTTACTTCTGACATTTGAAATCCTTCCACCGAGGGATTTCAAACCAAATGTTACTTCTGACATTTGAAATCCTTCCACCGAGGGATTTCGAACCGGCTGTTACTTCTGACATTTGAAATCCTTCCACCGAGGGATTTCAAACCGGCTGTTACTTCTGACATCTGAAATCCTTCCACCGAGGGATTTCAAACCGAATGATACCTCTGACATTTGAAATCCTTCCACCGAGGGATTTCAAACCGAATGTTACTTCTGAGATTTGAAATCCTTCCACCGAGGGATTTCAAACCGAATGTTACTTCTGACATTTAAAATCCTTCCACCGAGGGATTTCAAACCGAATGTTACTTCTGACATTTGAAATCCTTCCACCGAGGGATTTCAAACCGAATGTTACTTCTGACATTTGAAATCCTTCCACCGAGGGATTTCAAACCAAATGTTACTTCTGACATTTCACCGAGGGATTTCAAACCGAATGTTACTTCTGACATTTGAAATCCTTCCACCGAGGGATTTCAAACCGAATGTTACTTCTGACATTTGAAATCCTTCCACCGAGGGATTTCAAACCAAATGTAACTTCTGACATTTGAAATCCTTCCACCGAGGGATTTCAAACCGAATGTTACTTCTGACATTTGAAATCCTTCCACCGAGGGATTTCGAACCGACTGTTACTTCTGATATTTGAAATCCTTCCACCGAGGGATTCCAAACCGAATGTTACTTCTGACATTTGAAATCCTTCCACCGAGGGATTTCGAACCGACTGTTACTTCTGACATTTGAAATCCTTCCACCGAGGGATTTCAAACCGAATGTAACTTCTGACATTTGAAATCCTTCCACCGAGGGATTTCAAACCGAATGTTACTTCTGACATTTGAAATCCTTCCACCGAGGGATTTCAAACCGAATGTTACTTCTGACATTTGAAATCCTTCCACCGAGGGATTTCAAACCGAATGTAACTTCTGACATTTGAAATCCTTCCACCGAGGGATTTCAAACCGAATGTTACTTCTGACATTTGAAATCCTTCCACCGAGGGATTTCGAACCGACTGTTACTTCTGATATTTGAAATCCTTCCACCGAGGGATTCCAAACCGAATGTTACTTCTGACATTTGAAATCCTTCCACCGAGGGATTTCGAACCGACTGTTACTTCTGACATTTGAAATCCTTCCACCGAGGGATTTCAAACCGAATGTAACTTCTGACATTTGAAATCCTTCCACCGAGGGATTTCAAACCGAATGTTACTTCTGACATTTGAAATCCTTCCACCGAGGGATTTCGAACCGACTGTTACTTCTGATATTTGAAATCCTTCCACCGAGGGATTCCAAACCGAATGTTACTTCTGACATTTGAAATCCTTCCACCGAGGGATTTCGAACCGACTGTTACTTCTGACATTTGAAATCCTTCCACCAAGGGATTTCAAACCGAATGTTACTTCTGACATTTGAAATCCTTCCACCGAGGGATTTCAAACCGGCTGTTACTTCTGACATTTGAAATCCTTCCACCGAGGGATTTCAAACCGAATGATACCTCTGACATTTGAAATCCTTCCACCGAGGGATTTCAAACCGAATGTTACTTCTGAGATTTGAAATCCTTCCACCGAGGGATTTCAAACCGAATGTTACTTCTGACATTTAAAATATTTCCACCGAGGGATTTCAAACCGAATGTTACTTCTGACATTTGAAATCCTTCCACCGAGGGATTTCAAACCGAATGTTACTTCTGACATTTGAAATCCTTCCACCGAGGGATTTCAAACCAAATGTTACTTCTGACATTTCACCGAGGGATTTCAAACCGAATGTTACTTCTGACATTTGAAATCCTTCCACCGAGGGATTTCAAACCGAATGTTACTTCTGACATTTGAAATCCTTCCACCGAGGGATTTCAAACCAAATGTAACTTCTGACATTTTAAATCCTTCCACCGAGGGATTTCAAACCGAATGTTACTTCTGACATTTGAAATCCTTCCACCGAGGGATTTCGAACCGACTGTTACTTCTGATATTTGAAATCCTTCCACCGAGGGATTCCAAACCGAATGTTACTTCTGACATTTGAAATCCTTCCACCGAGGGATTTCGAACCGACTGTTACTTCTGACATTTGAAATCCTTCCACCGAGGGATTTCAAACCGAATGTAACTTCTGACATTTGAAATCCTTCCACCGAGGGATTTCAAACCGAATGTTACTTCTGACATTTGAAATCCTTCCACCGAGGGATTTCAAACCGAATGTTACTTCTGACATTTGAAATCCTTCCACCGAGGGATTTCAAACCGAATGTAACTTCTGACATTTGAAATCCTTCCACCGAGGGATTTCAAACCGAATGTTACTTCTGACATTTGAAATCCTTCCACCGAGGGATTTCGAACCGACTGTTACTTCTGATATTTGAAATCCTTCCACCGAGGGATTCCAAACCGAATGTTACTTCTGACATTTGAAATCCTTCCACCGAGGGATTTCGAACCGACTGTTACTTCTGACATTTGAAATCCTTCCACCGAGGGATTTCAAACCGAATGTAACTTCTGACATTTGAAATCCTTCCACCGAGGGATTTCGAACCGAATGTTACTTCTGACATTTGAAATCCTTCCACCGAGGGATTTCGAACCGACTGTTACTTCTGATATTTGAAATCCTTCCACCGAGGGATTCCAAACCGAATGTTACTTCTGACATTTGAAATCCTTCCACCGAGGGATTTCGAACCGACTGTTACTTCTGACATTTGAAATCCTTCCACCAAGGGATTTCAAACCGAATGTTACTTCTGACATTTGAAATCCTTCCACCGAGGGATTTCAAACCGAATGTTACTTCTGACATTTGAAATCCTTCCACCGAGGGATTTCGAACCTTATTTCTGACATTTGCAATCCTTCCACCGAGGGATTTCGAACCGACTGTTACTTCTGATATTTGAAATCCTTCCACCGAGGGATTTCAAACCGAATGTTACTTCTGACATTTGAAATCCTTCCACCGAGGGATTTCGAACCGACTGTTACTTCTGACATTTGAAATCCTTCCACCAAGGGATTTCAAACCGAATGTTACTTCTGACATTTGAAATCCTTCCACCGAGGGATTTCAAACCGAATGTTACTTCTGACATTTGAAATCCTTCCACCGAGGGATTTCGAACCTTATTTCTGACATTTGCAATCCTTCCACCGAGGGATTTCGAACCGACTGTTACTTCTGACATTTGAAATCCTTCCACCGAGGGATTTCAAACCGAATGTTACTTCTGACATTTGAAATCCTTCCACCGAGGGATTTAAAACCGAATGTTACTTCTGACATTTGAAATCCTTCCACCGAGGGATTTCAAACCGAATGTTACTTCTGACATTTGAAATGCTTCCACCGAGGGATTTCAAACCGAATGTTACTTCTGACATTTGAATTCCTTCCACCGAGGGATTTCAAACCAAATGTTACTTCTGACATTTGAAATCCTTCCACCGAGGGATTTCAAACCGAATGTTACTTCTGACATTTGAAATCCTTCCACCGAGGGATTTCAAACCGAATGTTACTTCTGACATTTGAAATCCTTCCACCGAGGGATTTCAAACCGAATGTAACTTCTGACATTTGAAATCCTTCCACCGAGGGATTTCAAACCGAATGTTACTTCTGACATTTGAAATCCTTCCACCGAGGGATTTCGAACCGACTGTTACTTCTGATATTTGAAATCCTTCCACCGAGGGATTCCAAACCGAATGTTACTTCTGACATTTGAAATCCTTCCACCGAGGGATTTCGAACCGACTGTTACTTCTGACATTTGAAATCCTTCCACCGAGGGATTTCAAACCGAATGTAACTTCTGACATTTGAAATCCTTCCACCGAGGGATTTCAAACCGAATGTTACTTCTGACATTTGAAATCCTTCCACCGAGGGATTTCGAACCGACTGTTACTTCTGATATTTGAAATCCTTCCACCGAGGGATTCCAAACCGAATGTTACTTCTGACATTTGAAATCCTTCCACCGAGGGATTTCGAACCGACTGTTACTTCTGACATTTGAAATCCTTCCACCAAGGGATTTCAAACCGAATGTTACTTCTGACATTTGAAATCCTTCCACCGAGGGATTTCAAACCGAATGTTACTTCTGACATTTGAAATCCTTCCACCGAGGGATTTCGAACCTTATTTCTGACATTTGCAATCCTTCCACCGAGGGATTTCAAACCGAATGTTACTTCTGACATTTGAAATCCTTCCACCGAGGGATTTCAAACCGAATGTTACTTCTGACATTTGAAATCCTTCCACCGAGGGATTTCGAACCGACTGTTACTTCTGACATTTGAAATCCTTCCACCAAGGGATTTCAAACCGAATGTTACTTCTGACATTTGAAATCCTTCCACCGAGGGATTTCAAACCGAATGTTACTTCTGACATTTGAAATCCTTCCACCGAGGGATTTCGAACCTTATTTCTGACATTTGAAATCCTTCCACCGAGGGATTTCAAACCGGCTGTTACTTCTGACATTTGAAATCCTTCCACCGAGGGATTTCAAACCGAATGATACCTCTGACATTTGAAATCCTTCCACCGAGGGATTTCAAACCGAATGTTACTTCTGAGATTTGAAATCCTTCCACCGAGGGATTTCAAACCGAATGTTACTTCTGACATTTAAAATCCTTCCACCGAGGGATTTCAAACCGAATGTTACTTCTGACATTTGAAATCCTTCCACCGAGGGATTTCAAACCGAATGTTACTTCTGACATTTGAAATCCTTCCACCGAGGGATTTCAAACCAAATGTTACTTCTGACATTTCACCGAGGGATTTCAAACCGAATGTTACTTCTGACATTTGAAATCCTTCCACCGAGGGATTTCAAACCGAATGTTACTTCTGACATTTGAAATCCTTCCACCGAGGGATTTCGAACCTTATTTCTGACATTTGCAATCCTTCCACCGAGGGATTTCAAACCCAATGTTACTTCTGACATTTGAAATCCTTCCACCGAGGGATTTCAAACCGAATGTTACTTCTGACATTTGAAATCCTTCCACCGAGGGATTTCGAACCGACTGTTACTTCTGACATTTGAAATCCTTCCACCAAGGGATTTCAAACCGAATGTTACTTCTGACATTTGAAATCCTTCCACCGAGGGATTTCAAACCGAATGTTACTTCTGACATTTGAAATCCTTCCACCGAGGGATTTCGAACCTTATTTCTGACATTTGAAATCCTTCCACCGAGGGATTTCAAACCGGCTGTTACTTCTGACATTTGAAATCCTTCCACCGAGGGATTTCAAACCGAATGATACCTCTGACATTTGAAATCCTTCCACCGAGGGATTTCAAACCGAATGTTACTTCTGAGATTTGAAATCCTTCCACCGAGGGATTTCAAACCGAATGTTACTTCTGACATTTAAAATCCTTCCACCGAGGGATTTCAAACCGAATGTTACTTCTGACATTTGAAATCCTTCCACCGAGGGATTTCAAACCGAATGTTACTTCTGACATTTGAAATCCTTCCACCGAGGGATTTCAAACCAAATGTTACTTCTGACATTTCACCGAGGGATTTCAAACCGAATGTTACTTCTGACATTTGAAATCCTTCCACCGAGGGATTTCAAACCGAATGTTACTTCTGACATTTGAAATCCTTCCACCGAGGGATTTCAAACCGAATGTAACTTCTGACATTTGAAATCCTTCCACCGAGGGATTTCAAACCGAATGTTACTTCTGACATTTGAAATCCTTCCACCGAGGGATTTCGAACCGACTGTTACTTCTGATATTTGAAATCCTTCCACCGAGGGATTCCAAACCGAATGTTACTTCTGACATTTGAAATCCTTCCACCGAGGGATTTCGAACCGACTGTTACTTCTGACATTTGAAATCCTTCCACCAAGGGATTTCAAACCGAATGTTACTTCTGACATTTGAAATCCTTCCACCGAGGGATTTCAAACCGAATGTTACTTCTGACATTTGAAATCCTTCCACCGAGGGACTTCGAACCGGCTGTTACTTCTGACATTTGAAATCCTTCCACCGAGGGATTTCAAACCGAATGTTACTTCTGACATTTGAAATTCTTCCACCGAGGGATTTCAAACCGAATGTTTTTTCTGACATTTGAAATCCTTCCACCGAGGGATTTCAAACCGAATGTTACATTTGAAATCCTTCCACCGAGGGATTTCAAACCGAATGTTACTTCTGACATTTGAAATCCTTCCACCGAGGGATTTCAAACCGAATGTTACTTCTGACATTTGAAGTCCTTCCACCGAGGGTTTTCAAACCGAATGTTACTTCTGGCATTTGAAATCCTTCCACCGAGGGATTTCAAACCGAATGTTAATTCTGACATTTGAAATCCTTCCACCGAGGGATTTCGAACCGGCTGTTACTTCTGACATTTGAAATCCTTCCACCGAGGGATTTCAAACCGAATGTTACTTCTGACATTTGAAATCCTTCCACCGAGGGATTTCGAACCGGCTGTTACTTCTGACATTTGAAATCCTTCCACCGAGGAATTTCAAACCGAATGATACTTCTGACATTTGAAATCCTTCCACCGAGGGATTTCAAACCGAATGTTACTTCTGACATTTGAAATCCTTCCACCGAGGGATTTCAAACCAAATGTTACTTCTGACATTTGAAATCCTTCCACCGAGGGATTTCGAACCGGCTGTTACTTCTGACATTTGAAATCCTTCCACCGAGGGATTTCAAACCGGCTGTTACTTCTGATATTTGAAATCCTTCCACCGAGGGATTTCAAACCGAATGATACCTCTGACATTTGAAATCCTTCCACCGAGGGATTTCAAACCGAATGTTACTTCTGAGATTTGAAATCCTTCCACCGAGGGATTTCAAACCGAATGTTACTTCTGACATTTAAAATCCTTCCACCGAGGGATTTCAAACCGAATGTTACTTCTGACATTTGAAATCCTTCCACCGAGGGATTTCAAACCGAATGTTACTTCTGACATTTGAAATCCTTCCACCGAGGGATTTCAAACCAAATGTTACTTCTGACATTTCACCGAGGGATTTCAAACCGAATGTTACTTCTGACATTTGAAATCCTTCCACCGAGGGATTTCAAACCGAATGTTACTTCTGACATTTGAAATCCTTCCACCGAGGGATTTCAAACCGAATGTAACTTCTGACATTTGAAATCCTTCCACCGAGGGATTTCAAACCGAATGTTACTTCTGACATTTGAAATCCTTCCACCGAGGGATTTCGAACCGACTGTTACTTCTGATATTTGAAATCCTTCCACCGAGGGATTCCAAACCGAATGTTACTTCTGACATTTGAAATCCTTCCACCGAGGGATTTCGAACCGACTGTTACTTCTGACATTTGAAATCCTTACACCGAGGGATTTCAAACCGAATGTAACTTCTGACATTTGAAATCCTTCCACCGAGGGATTTCAAACCGAATGTTACTTCTGACATTTGAAATCCTTCCACCGAGGGATTTCGAACCGACTGTTACTTCTGATATTTGAAATCCTTCCACCGAGGGATTCCAAACCGAATGTTACTTCTGACATTTGAAATCCTTCCACCGAGGGATTTCGAACCGACTGTTACTTCTGACATTTGAAATCCTTCCACCAAGGGATTTCAAACCGAATGTTACTTCTGACATTTGAAATCCTTCCACCGAGGGATTTCAAACCGAATGTTACTTCTGACATTTGAAATCCTTCCACCGAGGGATTTCGAACCTTATTTCTGACATTTGCAATCCTTCCACCGAGGGATTTCGAACCGACTGTTACTTCTGATATTTGAAATCCTTCCACCGAGGGATTTCAAACCGAATGTTACTTCTGACATTTGAAATCCTTCCACCGAGGGATTTCGAACCGACTGTTACTTCTGACATTTGAAATCCTTCCACCAAGGGATTTCAAACCGAATGTTACTTCTGACATTTGAAATCCTTCCACCGAGGGATTTCAAACCGAATGTTACTTCTGACATTTAAAATCCTTCCACCGAGGGATTTCAAACCGAATGTTACTTCTGACATTTGAAATCCTTCCACCGAGGGATTTCAAACCGAATGTTACTTCTGACATTTGAAATCCTTCCACCGAGGGATTTCAAACCAAATGTTACTTCTGACATTTCACCGAGGGATTTCAAACCGAATGTTACTTCTGACATTTGAAATCCTTCCACCGAGGGATTTCAAACTGAATGTTACTTCTGACATTTGAAATCCTTCCACCGAGGGATTTCAAACCGAATGTAACTTCTGACATTTGAAATCCTTCCACCGAGGGATTTCAAACCGAATGTTACTTCTGACATTTGAAATCCTTCCACCGAGGGATTTCGAACCGACTGTTACTTCTGATATTTGAAATCCTTCCACCGAGGGATTCCAAACCGAATGTTACTTCTGACATTTGAAATCCTTCCACCGAGGGATTTCGAACCGACTGTTACTTCTGACATTTGAAATCCTTACACCGAGGGATTTCAAACCGAATGTAACTTCTGACATTTGAAATCCTTCCACCGAGGGATTTCAAACCGAATGTTACTTCTGACATTTGAAATCCTTCCACCGAGGGATTTCGAACCGACTGTTACTTCTGATATTTGAAATCCTTCCACCGAGGGATTCCAAACCGAATGTTACTTCTGACATTTGAAATCCTTCCACCGAGGGATTTCGAACCGACTGTTACTTCTGACATTTGAAATCCTTCCACCAAGGGATTTCAAACCGAATGTTACTTCTGACATTTGAAATCCTTCCACCGAGGGATTTCAAACCGAATGTTACTTCTGACATTTGAAATCCTTCCACCGAGGGATTTCGAACCTTATTTCTGACATTTGCAATCCTTCCACCGAGGGATTTCGAACCGACTGTTACTTCTGACATTTGAAATCCTTCCACCGAGGGATTTCAAACCGAATGTTACTTCTGACATTTGAAATCCTTCCACCGAGGGATTTAAAACCGAATGTTACTTCTGACATTTGAAATCCT
Organism: Oscheius myriophilus; assembly: GCA_964057215.1. NCBI lineage: Eukaryota > Metazoa > Nematoda > Chromadorea > Rhabditida > Rhabditidae > Oscheius > Oscheius myriophilus. Next base: position 2,982,952 of record OZ059902.1, on the reverse strand, counting down.
TCCACCGAGGGATTTCAAACCGAATGTTACTTCTGACGTTTGAAATCCTTCCACTGAGGGATTTCGAACCGAATGTTCTTCTGACATTTCAAATCCTTTCACCGAGGGATTTCGAACCGAATGTTACTTCTGACATTTGAAATCCTTGCACACGCACACGTACAAGCACACGCACGCGCACTTGCTAACACGCACGCGCACACACGCACACACGCACACACACGCACACACGTACACACGCACACACGCACACACGCACACACGCACACACGCACACACGCACACACGCACACACGCACTCACGCACACACGCACACACGCACACACGCACACACGCACACACGCACACACGCACACACGCACACACGCACACACGCACACACGCACACACGCACACACGCACACACGCACACACGCACACACGCACACACGCACACACACGTACACACGCACACACGCACACACGCACACACGCACACACGCACACACGCACACACGCACACACGCACACACGCACACACGCACACACGCACACACGCACACACGCACACACGCACACACGCACACACGCACACACGCACACACGCACACACGCACACACGCACACACGCACACACGCACACACGCACACACGCACACCCGAACACACGCACACACGCCTAAAATTTTTTTTCAGCACATGGTCTCATTATCCAAATGATCGTCCGACAATGAATGAACTGAGAGATTTGCTGGATGACATGTTGAAAACTCTGCCAGCTGAAATCCTAAAAGGAGAGGTGCTTGGACCTTTTGAGAAACGAAATGTGAACGGTCAAGTAATTGACAAGATTCGGAAATAATCAATTTAATTTATTCTCCTTTTAACAATTCTCTTCTGGTCTCTGTGTATGTATGTTTGTTTGTTGTCCCGCTGTGAAAGTGCGTTAAGGCCGCGAGCCGCAGAATTTTCAGTACATCCAAAGGCTGGCCGGAGTCTTCTGGTATGTCGCACATAATGACTTTAAATGTGAATTCAGTCAAAAACTTGTTTTAAAGGGAAAAAAATTGCCATGATTTTTGAAAAAGTCAATGAAAATTAACGTACAATTTTATTTTATGAGAATAAAATCAAAAAGAACAAAAAATATCATTGCGAAAATTCCTCCAGAAATTAGCAGAACAAGCAAACCGATCCAAAAATAATAGCCAAGATTACTTCTTCTTCGTTCTTTAGCTGAAAAATCGCTTTGGTTTAAGTTTATGTAAGTTTTCTTACCGAACATTGCCGGTCTTGGATCAGGTTCAACTGTAACTTCAACAGATCGAGATGGCTCAATTTGATTGTTGGGTTGTGGTCCACTTTGGGTAGGAGAGTTGCAAAAACTGGCCGTAGGTATAGTCATTTTTCTCCAGAAGAGAGGAGTGGACCTTCTTGAGGAATGGTTGTTTATGAAAAGGAAAGATTGTTTTTCAGAGATTCAAAGCTTTTATGATCTAAGATAAGAGCTCGGGGTAGGTTGTGATACCCCTGGTGCCGCAACGTGACAGAGTTATGAAGCTGTGATATCCGTTTCGGAACGATGAACGTTGTGAAATTCAAATTTTAAAGGGACGTCAGGGGGTCTTACGAAATTGGCAAAGTTTAGATAGAAAATGCGCTGGTCATGAAAACTACGGGTCGAAAAATCACCGCCTTCGGTAAAATAAGCTTCACAAACACCAAAAACGGGTTTCCGTCTACAAATCTGTAGGCGCCCATTACGCCCTGCTTGTACGGTTTTTACGGGACACGCTAATGAATTTCATTCTTGTTGGATGAGAAAGTTCTGGGAATGAGGAGGTTGCGAGACAATTTGGCATGCTTGATTCGCACAATTTCCCACGACAGCATTCGAAAACTCAAAAATTACGCCTTATTACCCCTTTAAAGGAATTGTCAGAGGGATTTCTATTAAGTTTTTATGGAACACAGTAGAAAATATTGCAAGACACACATGCTAAGTTATCCTCTTCCGATTTAAATAGACATTTTAATTTCTTGTAAAGCCGGACTTACTTGCCATCCGCACAATTGGCGTCTGTTTTTGAAGAAATTGAAGTAGAATATCTCGAAAAAAAGGAATTTTTTTTTAGCAAAACGGTTTTTTGAGTGCTTTGATCTAATGATTTTGCACTTTCATAATAGCCGCTTTTACAGATCACAATATCTTTTTTTTATTTTTTTCTGTTGGGGCCGTTTTTGAAGACCGCTTTTTCTCTAATTCCAATTTATCGTCAGTCATGAAAAAATTTTGATCTGTATTTTTAAAAACTGTATATTACTTTTGTCAATTGGCAACACTGTTAATAGTTTTCTCAAGCCCGGTTTTTTGTTGCAAGGTACGATTTTTTCAAGACCTCGAGTCTAAAAATTTTGGAGTTCATTTTGAGTCCTCTTCCCAAAAAGCCGGTTTTTTCTCTGCGTCTTCTTAATTTACACACTCTCTCGACTGACACACGCGTTCCACAGACATATAAACCGCCATTTGGCAGGAAAAATAGCTGATTAAAAAATATTATCAAATGTTGACTAATATAAAAAAATAACCATTCCGTTAAAAGTCGGGCTAAGCACATTTGATCCTTATATAAGAGTAATAAAATCGAGCTCACCACAAAAAATCAAATGAAACAGGCTAAAACACCCCTTTTTATATTTGTAGATATCTGGCCGAGCATCCGCACATTGTGATGATGACAAGTACGTCCTGGCGTTAATACTCTATTCTAATTTCAAAGTTTTCATTTAAATCAGAGGAGAACATCAATAATTTATATTGATGATTCATTCGTTCATAAGGTACCAGACAAGTAAAACCATCAGGACAATAATTACAGCCAGCAGGGCAAACGCAACAGCTTGCAAATACGTTCTTCTCTTGTGAATAATAGACCGATTTCGAAAGCCTAAATTTTTTAATTTTTAACAATTTATTTTTATTACTCTTTTCATGCAGAAGTTGTTTCTCCATTGAAAGGAGGCAGGCGATGGCGAAAATGAACAGGGTTTGGTTGTTAGCTTGGAAAGATAAGAAATGGGTGATGAGTAATAGGTAAGGAAACAAACCACAAACAAATTTTGAAAGAGCGAGAGAGAAATAGAGAAGGAAGTAGCCAAGACAAATTATTTTTAAGGTAGGTTTATACACTACAAATATCGTTTCGCGTGAGGAAGGCAGTTAAATTTAGCATAATTTCCGACCGTGTCCGATCGACAATGAAATAAAAAGCCGCCTTACTGCTTCATTAAGTCTTCATCAGAAAAAGCTTTCTTTAGTTACTATAAGGGAAGAAAACATTTTTAAAAAAAAACTTTGAAACAAAAAAGGTCCGAGGGAAAACAGAAAAAGTAAAAACGCATGAACTAACTGCAAAAAAAAAACCAAGAATAGCCTTTATTAGGATATTAGCTGAGATTTTTTTTCCATTTTTCGGTTATAGGATGTGTTTGACCCAGTTATACAGCGTTCCTTTAAGACTCGAGCGGCAGCCTTTAAGAGTGTCTTAGGGAAAAAAACTGGCAGTCTTATAATTGGCCCAATTTCGATTTTTTTACCGGGGTTTCTAGAACCTCGAAATAGGAAAATTTTTCGTTTTTAACGGCAGTTTTTCGCTTTTTGCTATGTATTTTGATATGAAAGTTGAGCAAAATGACATTAGAAGCATTGAATTCTGCGCCCGTTTTGGAAAAAAAAACCTGATAAACTCCGTGACCATCGTGCCGAAAATCGAGATGAAGATGAAATTTTCTATCGATTTGATCAGGAAAAATTTCTTTTTTTTTGTTGGTCAAAGATATTATTTGCGCTCAACCGGCAGAAAATAGTTTCACCATGTATCACAATGACAGTTAAAGGCTTTTGTGAAGTATGTTTCAATTTTCGAACTAAAAATTTTTTTTGATCTACCAAATTTGAGTTTTTTTCCCGATCAAATCAATGTCCTGAGTTTTTCGGGCTTTAATTTTTGTAAAATGGGCGCAAAAACACAGAGAATTCAAACATGATACTGCCTTTTTGCGCAACTTTTATGCCAATGCAATTTCAAACACATAATGTCCCTTTTTCGAGGTTTTACGACTTCTGTGTAGAATTGAACGACATTTTTGTCAATCGAGTGATAGATTTGATCTACCTACCGCACAAGCTATCAAATAACATTAGTTTCTGTCATTTTGACCAATTTTGAAAAATTACAGTACCCTACCGTAACCCGAATCAAAAAATTGATATTCACCTTAAAGTTACTAACAAGATCCTAAAAGTAACTAAAAAGGTTTCAGACCAAATTTGCACCAAATTTAAGACTATCCTTTTCCCCTGCTCTTGATTACCAGAGATGCTGTCTTATAATGCAAACCCAAGGATTTCCACGTCACAGACTATATTCTACGTCAAAGATTGTGAATCGCCTTTATGATAAGTTAGTTCCTTCAATCGAAGGATACGCTTGTTGGAACTGATAACCAAAGCCATGCTGCTCCTTCTACTTCTTGTCGTTTCGTTCACAAGTGCAAAATGTGGTAGCACATGTTTTTTCTACACTTTTATTTTCCAATTTTAGAAATTACATCATTTCCCTACTACTACCCCTTCAACACAACCGTTGCACAGCCTTATAATGAACCCCCGGGTACAACAACTTGGAATGTTAGTTTGAATTAAACGGTTTCAAAACATTTGAGGATTTAGTTCTACGTCCCTTATAAAATGTTCGCAGTCGTCACAATTAATGCCTTATTTGCTAATTCGGACTACTTTGCTATTTACAATACGGCCAATTTTATAAGGGCATTTAACAGGTAAGGTATTTCATGAGTCAATAGAAAAAAAAAAACAAAAAAAAATCATTTGACCAAGCATACCGTTACTTTAGCAAACAAAATCGTAGTCGATCCGTTTTGGAATTTTCTAAAAGTAGGTTTTCAAGAAAAGATGAATTTTTCTAGACAGCATGTTCACCAAAACAAAATATTCGTTAACATTAAATTGATTTAACAGTTTTTGCGACTGTTCGCAGGAACAAAGCGAAAAGTTTCGCAATCTGGCCAAGCCATATTCTTATTATTTTTTTCTAACGGCTGTTTTTGACCTTTCCGATTAAAATTTTTTTCCCGGAATACCCGAATTCTATCATGTTCGCTGCGCACGAGAAGAAAGAGAAGAAAATGTCGATAGAAAACCTAAGCCTCCCAATTCTCAAAGCGTAAATGTCAGTAGAGCACACGAACCTCCCAATTCACAAAACGTAGAAATATATAGAATACGGAATCTACCGCGGCCGATTTGGCTGCGTACACGCTCTGAGTATCCAATATGGTACCCCCTAATTAAGGAACAACATCAAAACATTGGTGCATTGTGTCGAAGTAGTTTTGGCACTTTTGGCACGAACTATATCTTCCAAAGTTTCAAAGCGTAAAAGTCAATAGAGTACCGACTGTGCTCGATTCTCAAAGCTGCTGTATTTTCCTTCTGATCGGTTATCAAAAGCGACGATTCCCAGCCCCCTCTAGAACGATAAAAGCAAGATAGGCTCACAAGACTAGATTTTCTGTTATCTATCGGATCAAACAACATACGAAGAATTGAAACGGCTCAGTAAATTTAGATTCTTGCGGGTTACTTCAGTCTGAATGTTTATTCTACGTTCTACATAACCCATATTTCAGCCCTCAACCGCTCATTGATGGCGTCATCCCTCAAAACGCATCCTTTGTCACATATTATTTCCCAGCCAACTTTACCACAACAATCGAAATGAAAACTTCAGTTGTCAATGCTTCCAGACTTCTTTCATTCTCTATTGAATTGCAAGATTGTAAGTGAACCTGGCAGTTATCACAGTTGAAAATATTGAGCTGAAAATAAAAACAATTGTACGAAAATGGAAACCTTTCAGTTCGTGACTCTTGGACAACAACCAAATACATAAACGGTTCAACTGACGCAAGTTTCTTGAACTGTTATTCTGGGGACACCTACGTATATTCACCAGCAGTTCCTGGACAAACTGCAAGTTACAAATATTCGAAAGTTGTAAAATATTAATGATTAGATAATGATCTCTTTGGCTACTAGAACGCTGAATAAGGATTTTGGTGGTAGCACTGATTCTTGCTTTGTCTAAAGAGGAAATTCCTGTGTAAACGGAACTTTCATATCTGGGTTTGGTTAAAACGATATAAGGAAATAATTAAATTTTCAGCATCATGCCATTATCAGTTGCATTTATGGAAACTAACACAGGCACAGCGTTTTGCTGTGTAGCCTACGGCTTGCCCCTATATAATTTGTTAGCAGTTGTCAAACCAGGTGAGTGTGTGATCGAAGTTTACGAAGTTAGGGTAAGTCGCCAATAAAAAAAAAACAGTGAGTGTGTTTGTGTGTGAGTGTGTGAGTGTGTGAGTGTGTGAGTGTGTGAGTGTGTGAGTGTGTGAGTGTGTGAGTGTGTGAGTGTGTGAGTGTGTGAGTGTGTGAGTGTGTGAGTGTGTGAGTGAGTGAGTGTGTGAGTGTGTGAGTGTGTGAGTGTGTGAGTGTGTGAGTGTGTGAGTGTGTGAGTGTGTGAGTGTGTGAGTGTGTGAGTGTGTGAGTGTGTGAGTGTGTGAGTGTGTGAGTGTGTGAGTGTGTGAGTGTGTGAGTGTGTGAGTGTGTGAGTGTGTGAGTGTGTGAGTGTGTGAGTGTGTGAGTGTGTGAGTGTGTGTGAGTGTGTGAGTGTGTGAGTGTGTGAGTGTGTGAGTGTGTGAGTGTGTGAGTGTGTGAGTGTGTGAGTGTGTGAGTGTGTGAGTGTGTGAGTGTGTGAGTGTGTGTGAGTGTGTGAGTGTGTGAGTGTGTGAGTGTGTGAGTGTGTGAGTGTGTGAGTGTGTGAGTGTGTGAGTGTGTGAGTGTGTGAGTGTGTGAGTGTGTGAGTGTGTGAGTGTGTGAGTGTGTGAGTGTGTGAGTGTGTGAGTGAGTGAGTGTGTGAGTGTGTGAGTGTGTGAGTGTGTGAGTGTGTGAGTGTGTGAGTGTGTGAGTGTGTGAGTGTGTGAGTGTGTGAGTGTGTGAGTGTGTGAGTGTGTGAGTGTGTGAGTGTGTGAGTGTGTGAGTGTGTGAGTGTGTGAGTGTGTGAGTGTGTGAGTGTGTGAGTGTGTGAGTGTGTGAGTGTGTGAGTGTGTGAGTGTGTGAGTGTGTGAGTGTGTGAGTGTGTGAGTGTGTGAGTGTGTGAGTGTGTGAGTGTGTGAGTGTGTGAGTGTGTGAGTGTGTGAGTGTGTGAGTGTGTGAGTGTGTGAGTGTGTGAGTGTGTGAGTGTGTGTGAGTGTGTGAGTGTGTGAGTGTGTGAGTGTGTGAGTGTGTGAGTGTGTGAGTGTGTGAGTGTGTGAGTGTGTGAGTGTGTGAGTGTGTGAGTGTGTGAGTGTGTGAGTGTGTGAGTGTGTGAGTGTGTGAGTGTGTGAGTGTGTGAGTGTGTGAGTGTGTGAGTGTGTGAGTGTGTGAGTGTGTGAGTGTGTGAGTGTGTGAGTGTGTGAGTGTGTGAGTGTGTGCGTGTGTGAGTGTGTGCGTGTGTGCGTGTGTGCGTGTGTGCGTGTGTGAGTGTGTGCGTGTGTGCGTGTGTGCGTGTGTGAGTGTGTGCGTGTGTGCGTGTGTGCGTGTGTGCGTGTGTGCGTGTGTGCGTGTGTGCGTGTGTGCGTGTGTGTGCGTGTGTGCGTGTGTGCGTGTGTGTGAATGTAAGCGTACATCTTCAGTTTTCAGACTTCATGGCACCAAACGACACATGGATTTCTAGAATATCAGAAGCTGGCCGTGTGGTTAACCTGAACAACATTGAACTAATGGGATCAACTTCTATCATTCAGTATTTCACCTCCGTTGATGTATCAGGTGTTGCTGAATACCTGGAAACCATCACCCCATCTACTATAGAACCGAACGCAAGACTAGTCAGGACTATTTGTTTCTGAAGGTACCATTCTGTTCAGGTTAATGACACCTCTTTTGCCATATACGCTGGAGCCCCATCGAATACTGATTTTTTCAAACTTACAGGACATTCCCTACAAAATAGAGATAACTGGCTTCCACAAGAAGTTCAGGGTTATCTTAGAACTTATGTTTCAAGGAAAGGAGATGTGACGTTGACGTTTCCATCTTTCACTGGTAGGTTTTTACTTAGTTTCCCTCCAAACTGAAATCGGCGCAACTTTGGAAAAAGCGTATTGTTGTCTGCGTGTCTGTGTTTGCACACCCCCTCGCCTGCGCATCACACGTCTTTTCGACTTCATTTATGTTGGTTTTCCCCCAATTCACAAGCTCTTTCTAGACTCTGCCTGGTTCTACCCATCCCGAACTCGTGAAGGGTTCGTCATGACCATTCATTACCCTTCACTGAACACATGGCAAAACTCCTACACCTTCTTGAAAAGTAATAAAAAATATGTGTTTTTTTTTCCACAAAATTAACGTATTAGCTAACACAACAACTACAACTCTGGTTATCGATTTCAACAAAACAGTTGTGGATATAGGACCAGGTGGTTCTTTTGTCATTTCTCCAGGCCACGGAGATACAGACACTGATCAGTAGGCTTCCTATTCTTCATAAAACAAAATAAGATTTTTAGTATAACCCTTTTACCAAACATGACTGAACTTCAGTTGCAAGCCACAACTTTCACTTTTCAAGGAAAAACTGGGAACATACCGGCTAAAGGAGCAATTGTCTACTTCAACCTCATCTTTTCTTCAGGTAAGGAAATAATGTTTAAAAAAAAGTCCACTTGTGATTAAGCTTCAACCTTCTACACTGCGGTGACCACAGCGTTTTTGTTGTTTTCAGTGAATATCATTTGAAAACCATTTTAATTAAATCTGTTCTATCAAAATATTTATGTTCTTGGAAGACAAAGCAATCAATATATTCTCAATTTTTCTACCTCTACATTACTTGAATTCTAATAATCTATAGACTTGTTTTAGATCAACTGTTCAAAAATATTAAGCAAGTGTAGATAACTGATTTCGCAACAGATCTTTAACGCGCTTCACATTTGTGAACAGAGGTGGTTCGCTAATAAATACCTAATTTTTCAATGCAAAATTCATAAAACAAATTAAAAAAATAAAATGCATGTTTTTTCATAAAAATGTTATCTTAATTTCGTTAATTAAGTGTTTCCAAAATTTTTGATTTTTCTCATTATTAGTTCGCTAATAATAAAAACAGGTTTAAATTTCGCTTTGAAAATTGGACAAAATGCGTTTATTTGCGCACACTTTCCAATAATCACCGCGATGTTGACCGCCTCGTTGGTAAATTTCCAAAGTCCTGTGACGGTCCCTTTAACAGGCTGAACTGTCCAGAAAATAACGGTTTTTTCTGTGGCTCAGGGCTGGTCGCGGGCCGGGCCTGTCTCCAAAACCTCTCGGCCCAGCCCGGCCCGGCCCAGCCCGGCCCGGCCCGAACGGGCCCGATTTCGGCCCGGGGCCCGTTTTCAATATCGATTGACAGGTCAAGTTGAGATTTTTAGTCATTAAGCTTTAAATTGCCTATAAATAGAAATTAGATTAATTATATAACAAAAGGATTTAAAAAAAATCAACACCTTAAAGGGACCGTCAGGGGCCTTTTGCAAGTTTATTTTATTTGATTATTTATAATTTATTATTTCAGGATTCCATAACCATTTTTTATGCACGTATCCGATAAAAAAGTATTTTAATGATGAATAAGTGAAAAATTTTGTTACAACGGCCATGCGCAGAGGCGACGTCGCGGTGTTTACAGAAAAGTGTGCGCAAATCGGCAAGCTGGCACTTTGCCAAAATTTTCTTTGCGGAATTTCAAACCCAGTTTTACTATTTGCTCTAAAAAGTGTATTTTAATCGTTTTTCGGTTTTTACACAATTTTAAAATAATCACACGCTAACTAACTGCCGTAAAATATATGAAATGCATAAAAATATAGCTGGTAGCCGAGTGGGCTGTGGAAAAAGGCTCTCGGCGGCGTTTCTCGTTCAGTCTGCGTCTCTCAGCGAGAGGTTTGATCATCGCAGCCAAATCAATTCAACAAATCCCAAAGGAGTAGTCGCGGGCAATCGTAATCGCAGGTAGTGCCGCGTTGGTTTTTATTACCGTGGGGGTACTGTAGCATAAAAAGGCCCCTGGCAATCCCTTTAACTTTAATATATCCTCTACAAAGGCGTTTCACTACACAACATTTGCTCGATCCTAGCAAGATCGGGCCGGATCGGGCCGGGCCGAGCCGGGCCCGACCTGGAAATTTTCTCGGCCCGTCCCGGCCGGGCTGAGCCCAATGTTTGGCCACCCCTGCTGCGGCTGATTTTGTCTGGTTTCTGATATTTTTACAACCTAATTGTCAAATGGATTTTTTTAAAATTCATTTCACACAAGAACACCCTTACACAAAAATACATGATTTATACACAAAATGACATAAACTCAAATTACTGCATGATGAATACAACATAACGTTCAAAATTAGTGGGAATAAAAGTTACATCAAAGGAATAATTGGACCAAAACCGTTTTGGGAGTCGGTGTTTAAAAAGCAAATAGGGAACGATTAAATATAATACGAGTAAAAGGTACAACTGGCGCCTAACGGAAATCATCATGCTCCGGCCAAAAACGGCTTTTTTCTCTACGTCTTCGCTTGTTGCACGCTCTCTCGCCTGCATACACTAAGTTCTTCATTCAGAATGCAAGTTGGTCACATCTGAATGAGTAGCTTGAAAAAGCAGTTTTTACCACTTACCTTCAATCACTTTCTTGTGAACAGTTCCCAGCATTTCAAAGAATTCTATACCTTTCATATACTTGCTTTCTGTAGGATTTAGGCTGAGCAATACGTTCACAATTTCTGTAGCATTGACCCACTCAAATACTTTGTAAAAATTTATTTTTGTGAACTCTACCTCTGTGAAAAAGGCCCTGAGCTGTTGCTTTTTCTTTGCTTCCTCTTGGATTGCCTATAAATTGAATTTCAGGACAATTTTCTATAAACCCAAGTAGCTCATTTTGCTTTCAGATTTTGAGACGTCATCTCTATAAAAGACGAGAATATCTCTAACAAGTCTAAAAATATATGTCCCCAATTTGGCTGGAAAATTGTCTAAAACCTTCATAAGCCTGAAAACCTTATGCTGAATCCAGGCTCGATATCAATTTTTCGACCTGGGTTACGGTAGGTGCCCAAATCGTACGGTAAATTTATCAAAGTCGTCTAAATTACAATTTAAAAACCATTTGTGGCAAATCAAATTTCCTAAAACTTTATCTTTTAGGCCTACCAAGAATTCTCCTTCCGTAAAACGGTATTCTCAAAAAAACTGTCTGAAAAACACGTTTTTTGAAGTCGTCGACCTTCCACTTATATCGGCCGGAAAAAATACGTTCCAGATTCGAAATCTGCGTTAAATTTCGCTTCCGATGAGTTGACTTAAGATCAAAAAATGAAGGTGACTATTGTTGTTAAAATTTCACTTGAATGTGAAAAAATCGCCAAATAATGCCAAAGGCTGACAAAAAATGCTAATCTGTGTTTGGACGTTGCCAGATTGATAGCAGGCCAAATTAATGAAATTTTGAAGATTTTAAGAAAAACTGAAGTTTCTAGAACAATTTAAATAACATTTTATACGGTTAAAACACCCAGAAAAGTCAGGGAAAAAACATAAATTCGAAATAATGGTCTTTTAGAATTACTTTTAGCACCGCGCCTACTTTGTGCTCGGTAATTAACCATTTAAAATGTTATATTTGGAATCAGCATTCAAAAATGATCTAGGAACATCTGATTTCCTAAAATCTTCAGGAAATATAATAATTTGGCATGTAACGTTCAAACACAGGTAGCCGAAAAATAGCATTTTTTGTCAGTTTTTGGCATTGTTTGGTTATTTTTTCACATTTAAGTGAAATTTTAACAACAGTAGTCACCTTCGATTTTTTTGATCTTTAGTCAGCTCATCGGAAACGATTTTTAACGTAGATTTCAATTCTGGAACGTACTTTTCCCGGCCCATATAAGTGAAAGGTCGAAGACTTCAAAAAACCAGTTTTTCAGACAGTTTTTTTGAGAATACCATTTTACGCAAGGAGAATTCATGGTAGGCCTGAAAGTTAAGATTTGGAAATTTGATTTGCTATGGTTTAAAAAAGGTATTTATTAATTGTAATTTGGAGGACTTTGAAAAATTTACCGTATCATTTGGGCACCTACCGTAACCCGGGTAAAAAAAACAATATCGAGCCCACTTTTTCTCGCCTGTGGGCGTACTTGTTGGCCTGTAGCCTTCTTATCTGATCATTTTTGAATTGCTTGGGTGTTTCGTCCGAGGTAGTTGCCGTCGGAAATGAAGGGAGGGAGCGAAGCAACAGAGAGTAAGTGAAACCAAACTCCTCCATAGTATATTTATTTCTATATATTTGTAAAGAAGCTTGTTCCTTGTTGCTCTCGTACGGGAGTGGGAACCTATTTTTAAAAAAAATAAATGCGCTAATATGTTTTTACCAATGCTCTAATCTCCGAGTATTGTTAACTTCGATATCAAGTTTTGAACATATTTCTTCTATATGTGGCCGATCGTCAGCGTTAAAACAAACACATCTGAAAAAGAACAGACATTATCTCTAAAACGTCTCCATAGATCTCGAGCAGATCAGATCAACTCTAAAAAAATTGAAATTTGGTTTTGAAAGGCCCAAACCTCTAATGTGAACCGTTTGGGTCGATCGATTTTTTTTACCCGGGTTACGGTTGACGCCCTACTGTAAAAATTTCAACGTTTACCAAAATTCAGTTTAAAAAGTGCTTTTTATAGCATATGTCTTTTCCGAAAATTTTAACTTTTGAGCAAAGCACGATTTAAATAGATATCATTGTAAATAAATAACACTGAAAAACCTTCCTAAAAACAGGGGTTTTTTTTTGGCAATTTTGACCTTTTGTCAAAGATTTATGGAAAAATCGTGTTATTTTCCAAAGTTAAAGTTTTTGCGAAACTAAATATTCTTCAAATTGCAATTATCAACTTAAATTGTTTTTTGAAAATATTTTTACAATTTGAGCACTGGGTGAAAAAAAATCGGCATCGAACCAAGAATTCCAATTTAAAGTTTTTGGGACATATGATGGTTTAACACCAAATTTCAATTTTTCCACTTGCTTATAGCTCAAAACACGTTTTAAGTGCAACGTTTATTAAGAAAAAAGGTTAGCATATGTTTTCCATAACGTATCTTACAATGACCTTTATTTCATTTAATTATAGGGCCCGTCAATCTTACTTCAGTGATTTTTGGAAATGGGGTAGATTATTCTGATGTTGAAATTCAAATTTCCCATTACTACATCAAAATAGACGGCTACAAAAGGGGCGTGGTCACTTTTTGGCCGAAGTAGGATTGGCGAGAACTATAAGAGCTGACAAAAAGGTTGACTTACGGAGACAAAAGTTATTATGATAATACCGTTTTTCAAGTCAGCCGGATATAAATCTAAATTGTGTGACAGTGGAAAACAAAAAAAACCAGCGACAAGGAGATTATTTCCGAGCTAGGACAAAAATTCATGGTGAACAAAATCTCTTACGATACCGTATTTTGTCAAACTATTTTGTCTAATACTCTTTTTAAGTTTTGGGGTGAAATTGAGGGCGTGAACAAGTATCACATTAGAAAGGTATACAGGTATCATAACCCTATAAACAACAACAAATTACCTTTGAATAAGGGTCCTTATGTCCTTGGAAATGAATATGTTAAAATGATACTGGATTGTTCCGTTGACAACTTCTTTTCGATCAAACGGAGCTTCATCTCGATGAAAAACCTCCCAGAAAACTCTACCAAAACTATATACATCAGCAGGTTTTCCGTAATTGCCGCTACGGTTAAGCAACTCCGGCGCACAATATCGTTCGGTTCCGGTTCTTAATGGATGAAGTCATCAGCAACAGCGTAAAAACCTACGTAGTGGATAAATTACCTTCCTTAAGGTTTCTGCCGCATCCGAAATCGCAGAGAACCATCGCTTTGTAATTGTCGTTCCATTTGATAAGTAAGCTAAGAAAAATGTTTGCAAAAAGAAAAAAAATGAACAAATACTTGCTTGGTTTGATGTCCCTGTGCAAAATTTCCAAATTGTGGAGATGGCTCAAAGCGCGGGCCAATTGAAGCATCCAACTTTTTCCTTCCTTTAGTTTGTAACAATATTCTGATTCTGTGCCCGTCAGAGCTAGAAAGTTTTCAATTGTTTCAGAAGAAGAAGAAAGAAGATGATACTGTCCGCTAAAATTCAGACAAATGGTGGCTTTTTCTAAATTTTAGTATAATTCAGATTGTTTGAATATGCTTCAATTTTTGCGCGAAATTTTCCAGACACCGTTTAACTTCTTTTGGATTTTACGGACTTAAATATGCTTTTTAAAGTTTTCAGAAATATCCATTAAAAAGGATAGAAATATATTTTTGCCGAAAACTTCAATTAAAGTCGCAAAAAGTTATTTTTGAAAAATATCTCTTTGCAAAATTAATTTCGTGCCCTGATGCTGAAATTAAATAGGTCAAAACATGATAAAACAGAAGTTTTTGAAGATTGTTGTAAGTTTTTGCTCCGAAACTCATGTTCAACATTGTTATACCTTAAATCTTGCAAATTGAAAACACTGTGCGTACAAAACGCTATCGATTGAGCCCTACCTGGTTTTTTTTACGTGTTTGCAAACTGAGATACGCAAAATTCACCAAATTTCTATTTATTGTGGGCGGAGTTAAATACTTTTTTTTCGAGAACAACTTTTTCACGTACTTTAATTTAGGTCTAGCCAAATGTGTTGATGCAAATAATACAATTTAAAAACCGCATCCGCCCAATAGTTGGACCACCATTTTATTTGTTTTGCTCACCATCTTCCAAAGAAGTGGGGATGTATTCCATTGCGTAGCCAATTATGCGGTGTGGAAGTTTATTGTCGTAGATATGACCAAAGAAGGAGACAATCCATTCATTTTCTTGAACCTAAACTAGTGCTTTTGCTATATATATATATACCTGATAAATACCTGCTTAATTAGTTCTAACTCCCGTTTCGCTTCCAACGACAACTGTCTGTTTGAATGAAAAAGTTTAACCGCTAGTAGATCACCCGGACACTTTTTAAGACACGTAGGGTAAACAATTCCTTGACTTCCACTCTTATAGGGACTGCTAAATGTCCTTTCCTCAAAGTCGTCTAAACGGTATCGTGTTTCCTTGCTTGACACCACGTTCTCATCCGCCATGGCTGAAACATGATATTTAAAGGCGCCGTCTCTGGAAGATATGAGCGGTCTCTATAAAGTCACTGTATCAAGACAAAGTTGGCATTCTCAGAATTGGCTAAAAAATGGTCCATTACCTTCTTAGGCCACTTTTAGGCCGATGATGATTTTTCGACCTGGGTTACGGTAGAGTACTGTATTTTTTGCAAAATTGGTCGAAACAAGTAAATGTGAGGTTATTCTGAAACTTTGCGATACGGATACTTTAAATATAACAATGAAATAGCGAAAACATTGTGTACTTCGGCAAGAGAAAGAAAGTCGGCAACGAAGAGTCAAACTGCAGTTTTCGCTTTTTTTTTAAACTTTGAAATAAAAGCGAGAATCGATTTTGATTTGATCAGGAAAAATTCAAAGAAGTATTTTGAACAGATTGGAACAAATTTAGATTTTTGACCTACAAAATTTGATGTTTTGATCAAATAGATGGAAAACTTCGGTCCCGGAGTTTTTCGGACCTTTAATTTTCAAGATGTGAAGAAAACGGTTGCGAATCTTTTTCTTAAAGAGGATTTTTTCGACGATTTTATGTCATAGACCGAAAAAAATGTTGCCGAAGTAAACTATAATTTCGTCATTACAGTGTTATATTTAAAGTATCCATGCCACAAACTCTTGGAACAACCCCACATTTTGTTGTTTCGACCAATTTTGTGAAAATACAGTACCCTACCGTAACCCAGGTTGAAAAATCAATTTCGGTCTAAAAGTTTCAAAATGTTGTATATTGGCCCTAGGAAGGTTATGAATCATTTATGATTCAGTTCTGAGACTATCAACTTTTTCCTAAGACCGTGGAGTGCTTCAGTTTTCAGTAGACTGGGTCTTAAAGGGACATTCAGGCGGATTTTACAACATTAGCAATAAGGAGAGAAAAATTCGCTGATCATGAAAATGTATACGACTTTGGGTCGAAAATTTACCGTTTTTGAGAAAATACGCTTTACAGTCGTCCAAAAAGGCCCTCCATTTAGAGATTTGTAAACGGAC
This sequence comes from Oscheius myriophilus, assembly GCA_964057215.1. NCBI lineage: Eukaryota > Metazoa > Nematoda > Chromadorea > Rhabditida > Rhabditidae > Oscheius > Oscheius myriophilus. The sequence goes on along the minus strand of OZ059902.1, from coordinate 2,966,626 downwards.
AGTGCGCCCTGCGTGTCCGGGTTTTACAAGGCATACTAAAGAACCGAATTTCATTTTAATTGGCTGAGAGAGCACTGGAAACGAGGAAAGTGCGAGACAATTTAGCATAGTTATTTTGCATAATTTCCGACAGTATCCGATCGAAAATGAAATGAAAACCCGCCTTCTTATCCCTTGATTGGGTAATTGAATTCTAAGTGAGCAAAAAAAACATCGACACGTAAATGAAAACAGTCTAAAAAAGCTATATACTAGTAGAATATACTTGTTTGTAGGAAGGAAAACGACGGTGGGAAGGAAAGGAATCGATTTCCTTATCACTGCCAGGGCTCTTAATTAAAGGATTGAGTCTCTGGACAAATAGTGTTGTGCATGCAACCATTCTCAGACCCCGTGACAGATCATTGCTTCCAAAACTTGAAATAAGCAATTTAAAAAACAATTTCGCTAACAGAATTTGATTCATTGTTTTAAGAGGTGGACGCAATTATAAACAAATTGAAAATGAAAGGCAGAAATAGGGACATTCTGCGGAAATTCTACGCCGCAAAAAAGCGGTGCCCTGATAACAGAAAAAAAAATCAATAGCATCGCAACAGGGAAAACTGAAATAGGAGAAACATTAATATAAAAAAACCTCTATAAAGTTTGGCAATTGTTTAAAAATTTACCAGAATATTCCGCCCGCCAAACGGCGGCCGTCATGTTCTGGCTGCCCCGGCCTGCGGCCGTTCGCCGGGGGCTGCGAAACGAAATGAACGAATTAAAACACACTCTCTGGAAGAATAGAGCGGCCCCTGTAAGACCACTGTCTTAGAAATTAGGCCATAGTCTCAGAATTAGCTCAAATTTGGTCAATACCCTTGCTAGGACCAATATACGACATTTTGAAAGTTTTAGCTCAGTATCGATTTTTTACCCGGGTTACGGTAGCGTACGGTAATTTTTCAAAAGCGGTCGAAATAAGTAAATGTGGGGTTATTCTGAAAGATTTTGGTATGTATACTTCAAATATAGTACTGAAACAACGAAATTGTTGTGTACTTCGGCAATGGAGTCCGAAAACCTTGAAAAAGTGAAAATTTACGTTTGAAATTGCAGTTTTTCGCATTTTTCGACCTTTGACATAAAAGCGTCGCAAACGCCGCTATTTGAAACGATTTTTTAACTGTTTGTAGATGTAAGGAACTGGTAGATAAATATGGTTAAAAAACTTTGGATTGGATTCAACTAGAACTCTAATTAAAATACTACAAGATTAATTGTTGCAAATGCAGAACAAAAGCAAATCAATAGGATGCTATACATACTAGAACAATTGGAAAGTCGCTTTATCATGATAGCCCTTTGAGCCAGTTTCGCCTGATTTTGCCGCAAAAGCGATCATAACATAGCTTTTCTGTGAAAATGTTATAAAATGCTGATAATCCGATCACAAAGCAGTTTCACTTTACTCTCTACCATTGAGTCCACTTCTGCCAGTCTACCCTATCTGGACTACTAGTTATTTTTAATACTTCTAATTAGAAAACATATAGATTTTAGAAATTTGGGCTTCCATAAATCGAAAAACTACTTTATTTTTTCATGGTTTTTGCATTTTTCTTGTTTTGTTCGGCATTTGTAAATACACCAGACGATTCAACACATTTTTGCTACAAAATAAATGTTTTGAATTCTAGGCAAAAAATCCAAAGTATTTGAAAAGTCACAGATTTTCGTCTACCACGCGTAATTTAGGGCCATAAGAGATTTTTGGAAGCAAAATTTCCAGAAACGAACTGATTTCTCAACCGCCCTTACATCACATTTGGCGCAGTGAAATCTCAGCACGATTTCTCAACGGAACAGGTTTTTCTCACTGGTCGGTATAAAACGGCAACCAAACACAAACAGAACGCATTTTCAGTTTTATCATTTTCTTTGCATCATTTCTTCGAATTATTATTTTCAATGTACTCGGTAAGGTTTTCAACAAATTCATCTATTTACATGAGTTGAGTATACTCATATATAACTGAGATTGATAGTTAATGTTAGAGGATAAACTGTAAAAGAAGACTGGTAGATAATATGAAAATTCGTTTGCCATTTTTTTACTTTCTATGGATACAACGTAAAACCAATAAATTAATTTTTATATAGTTCGTGCCAAAACTAATTCGGAACAGCGTGCCAATTTTTTGATATTTTTCGTAGAGTAAAGCGTGAAATATAGGATACTCAGGCCTTGTAAGCAGCCAAAATAGCAGAAGTAGATTTGGCAAGGAGTATAGCTACAGGTCTCTCTTTAAAACACATGTTATGTCGTTTTTAAATTAATATGTCTCAAATAAGATATTGGGTAACAATGATATATTTTTCGGGTGAATTAGCATAACTAGTATTGTCCGCTACAGTACTAACAGTTGCATGCTTTGAAATACAGAGGTTCTGGGGGCCTTCGGCCGCCTCCGACTGCTTCTTGATTTACATGTACGATTGTGTAAGGCACCAAAGGACGGTCAATAACTCTTCCGGTCGCCCACGCTGGCATTCCACTTTATAAAGATCTCATTTTCGCGAAAACTATTTTGATTTTGAATTAGTCTTAAGACACCGTTTCTGTAAGAATCGAGCAGCCTTTGTAAGACCAGTTACATAGAACAAAAAAATGTTGACAACTTATGTAAAGTGGAAAATATGAAATCGTGAAACCCTTGGTAATTTTTGATTCCCGGGTTACATAATTTGAAGTTGGATACGGTGAGAAATCAAAGTTAACCTAAAGGCTCAGTTATATATATTTTTTTTGAAAGTAAATTGAATTTCTAGAAACGATGCAAAATAAACATCTAAATTTCTTTAAGAATGAAAAAGTTATGAGTAAAAAAGTTCTCCGAAAATTGTTCAAAAACGGGAAACGGCTAACTATTATTTTTTTTTATTGCTGAAATAGTTTTGCCCAACTTCTCAAAACTGAAAAAGTATGACTTTTTTCGGTTTTCTTTTTTAGCAATTAACTTTTAAAATCATTCATAATAACTTTTCTAAAATAAAACTAAACTACATATATTTCACTGTTTTCTTCAGGTTGAAAACATTCTAAATTAGCTTTTTTTTAACATACTCGGCCAATCTTTCTTTGAAAATGGGCTTGTCCGTCAGGCCGCTTAGTGGCCGAAGCCCAGTGAATGCCGCCCAAATAAACAAAAATGTCTCAATTTCGCCCCTTGCCGAAGTAGGCTTGGCGAAAACTATATACAAAAAGGATTTTTTATATTAAACAAATCTCTTTTGATTTTTCATAGTGCCAAACTTGAAACTGTTTTTTAAAGATGCACTGGCAAAGGCACAAACACAGATCCCTACACCATTTATTTGAATCAAAATAAAAATACAGAGTAGAAAAAAACAATGATGAAAATGAGATAAATACAGGAGATATGACTGTTCAAGAAAAGTTGAGCAATTTTATGAAGTTTTCCACGAAGTCATCATTGATTGAATTCCGTGCGGAGGGGTACACAGTACGACATTTTCAAGTTTGTGAATCATTCGATGAATATCGCACTTTCGACGTCTGAATAAAGCAATGTCCAAGTTCAATCCAAAATTAAACAAAAACTTACGCTCTGACAGCTGTTCAAGCTTTTTTTCAAGCCAATGTGCGTAGCCGCTCAACTTTTCTAACACGTCGTGAGGTAGCTGACTAGACTGAAGTCCCTCGCTACAGCGACGGAACTGAAAGTAATGAACTTCGCATATCACCACTGATTTTATACCTGATCTTTCAGAGAGTTCATTTGGGTGCGAAAGCTTTTCTTGCATTCTTTGGTAACCTGGAACATTGAAACTCATCTTTTTATTAGTCTTTTTTTCTTCTACAAAAAGATACACTTAGAAGGTTTGCATAACCGTGTCGTCGGAGATGGTCTATATCCCTCTTTCGCTATACTCGGACTGTAAACGCGCCCCGTTTCTACCGTAGGCGCGTTCTTTCCCGAAATTTTGCGGGGGATTTTGGGATTAGGCCGCCGCCGCGCAGTTTGGCCTCAGCTATATGTGACTTTGTATTACATTTGGTTCCCAATTATGGATTTCTGTACTTCAATGTTTCTCGTGATTTAAAGGCAGAGGCCCACGTGAATTCAAGAGGGGGACCTGTCCATGCTAATCATAAAACTCTCTGCATTTCACCATTCAAAATGGCATTCTCTCGCCTACGCTACGTCATGGACAGGTCCATTTTCATTTTCGTGGGCCTCTGCCTTTAAGACGTACAGGATTTTTTCACTTTGTTCATATCGGATTCACCTTCCTATCAGCTAAGTTCATTTCTGTTAGGTGCCTATGGAGAGTGGTTCTCCGGAACTCACTCGCTTATTATAGTGCTTTTGGGGATTACCAACATTGACACTGTTCTCTTTCCAATCCTTTACATATATCCTTTTAGAGTAGCAATGTTTATGGTTTATTTTGTTCTCTATCGGCTCTGAGGGTGCACTTGGGACCTCGTCCGTACCAAGGGTGGCTGATCAGCGGGCCGGCCCCACTTTTTTGAAAATCTATTTTTAAATGTAACTTTTTTCAAAGTCATTATTTTTAGTTCTGTTTGTTGCAAAACATAGTTCTAATTGTGCAAAACGTACTGTGTGAAGGAGGATTCGAACTACCCTATATAAATTTTGTATGTTTTTCATGGCCGAGTGGCTAAGAGGTCGGTAACCCGAAGTTGCCCCAGTTCGATCCCCCGCCGACAAAACTTTTTTTGCCATAGTTGTTTTATACACCAGCCCGGCCGTGAGTTTTTCGAGAGAGGGCTGGCCCGGCCCGTAGCCACCCTTCAACAGGGTCCAGTCGGGTACGCGCGCCTACGGCGCGCACCCTCTTTGCTTGCGGCCTGCTGCCGCAACAACAGGCCGCTCAGTTAGGCGGCCTGCCGCCGCAAAGATTCGTGGCCTACGGCCACTCATTGCTCGGCCTTCGGCCTTGCAAATCACATAAGGCACGTAAAAGTCGGCCTACGGCCGATCACACCCGCGCACTCGGTGGAAATGTACGTCGGGTTCCACTGGTAGACTACACCACGACGGACACGATAGGGTTTTGTTATGTAAGGATGCGTAGATTCTATTCTACTGATTCAGAAAAGTGTCCCATTTTCTGTTTTTGGAGCAAAATGCACCATATTAGAAGCGCCTGAAGTTTTGTCGAAAATATCGTTTGATAAACGCGCCACTCCCTTTTTCCGCGCTCTCTCGCTTTTCTCTGCTACACCTGCCCCGGTTGCAGTTAAAAACATATAAAAGGGGTATTTTTCAGAATCGTGACAACGGTTTCTATTCAATGAAATTGTTCTTATAAAGATTTGAAAAATCAATTTTACGAGGTCCTTCCCCGTTAAGTTTAGGAAGCTAAGTTGTAGTTGCGAGAAACGTTTAGCTGCCAGTTTGCTACAAATGTTTGTTTTTGTGCGTTTTTATTGTTTTTTCTTCTTCTAATAACCTCTCAGGTTTAATACATACCTGGAGCAGGCGCTCGCATTCGTTTTTGATCCTCTCGTACTTTTTCTGGTTGCAGACACGGTTGTTTGCCTGTCTCGGTGTATTAACCCATGGCTGCATACCACCTCCTGTATTATCTGAAATGACAAACGGTTTCAGAGAGTAGGCCAGCCGCTTACTTCGACGAAAGGGATCCTTACCACGATGAAAAGGGTTCTCCGTCGCTTTGAAAAGCGAATCGTAAAGCTTACGTAGATGATCTTCCGCTAAAATTTCAATAATGATGGTGTCCTTTTATTTACAAGGTGAAATTGTTAGATTTGCAAAGAGACCGAAAATTACAGCTGCTTTTTTAACGATAGCTATATGTGCATCACATTCGATTGTGCTTCACACTTTGAAGAAAGAAAGGGTAAAAACAAGAAGGTTACTTACCATTAGTCCACCATGGGTTTTCGGGGCGAAGATCAAAAGCCTGCTCCTAAATACATTTTTCCTACAGTTCAGAACTAACAAACCAGGCAAACAAGGATTTCTGAGACTACGAATTGCGCCTTTTCGGCGATGGAAATGAACGTTTTCCATGAACTCTGCTCCTGCAAAATATGCATTTATATATTATCAAAAATTACCTACAGTTTTGGCATTCTCGATATATGCTTTTCGTCTCTTTTCCAATGCTTCTTTAGGTTTAATTGTATTTTCTGTTTTGGAGCCTTTCGTCTCCAAAACGATAACTTGACCAGTCTAAATAAAACATTTGTATTTAATAAGTCGTTGATTTTGTTGTATGTATGTATGTATGTATGTCGGTGTGCGTGTGCGTGTGCGTGTGCGTGTGCGTGTGCGTGTGCGTGTGCGTGTGCGTGTGCGTGTGCGTGTGCGTGTGCGTGTGCGTGTGCGTGTGCGTGTGCGTGTGCGTGTGCGTGTGCGTGTGCGTGTGCGTGTGCGTGTGCGTGTGCGTGTGCGTGTGCGTGTGCGTGTGCGTGTGCGTGTGCGTGTGCGTGTGCGTGTGCGTGTGCGCGTGCGTGTGCGTGTGCGTGTGCGTGTGCGTGTACTTGAACAATTTACCTTCGGGTCATGGCGTAGACTGTTCCGCGCGACAAGTGAGTCCATGTCTAGAAAACGAAAATTATGAAATAAACGTATCAGTCCACCTGGAACGCTGTCATCATCTTCCTCGTCTACCTCCATGAAGCGTTGTTCCGTGGAGATTGAACCAGCCCGGTTTGGTTTTGATCTTTTTGGTCTTGCGGAAGTCACCTCACCTTTTTTATTCCAAACTCGCTGAAAATTATCAATTCGTTCGCAAATAATTTTTTTATTTTGGTAGAGCATTTGGTATTTGTTTCCAATCAACGAATTTTAATTGTAAAATGCTTGTAACTTAAAGAAATGATTAACAATCATTTTCTTTTCTAAGAAAAATAGTAAGCATAATAGTAAGCATAATGTTATAAAATGTTAAAAAAAAGTTTTTGTTGAAAGATTATTTTAAGATCTTGATCGATTCCGATCTTACAGCAAAATCTATCGATTTAAGATGATATATTTTGCTTTAAGAGATATGGACAAATTTTTATTTATTACAAAAAAAAGTTTCTTCATGTTGTGAATGAAATAATTATTTAGACTTTCTATTTGCATATTTTTGTGGAAGTTTAGCTATTTCAATGTGTAAGATTTTGGTTGGCTCAGTCTGAGAGTCGATCTGCATGGAAAATGAACTGTGTCGAATTAGAACTCCGTGGGCGAGACAGAATACTAGGCGAGGAGACGCAGGTTCATTAGCATGGAAAAAGTTCTTATTCGTTACAGTTTCATTTGGCGCAGTTCCACTCTCGGGCATAGCCTTTTTGTTGGTTGATCATGTGCTCAGTTCAAACTGATTGGCATTTATATTTTCAAAAAATTTGGTCTTTGTACAATTTTAGAAACGTTTTTAATTTATTTAAGTTTGTTTTAAAACTGACAAACCATTCTTATTAGCTGATTTTTTTAAATTTTTTTCAGTTGATTTACTTTGTTGTAAAATTTACAACATCAAAACATTTAAACGTTGTTCCGGGCATCGAGTATGAATGTGAAATGATTTTTGTACGAACACATAAATTGCTGCCATTTTTTTGTTTTCAAAGAAAGTGCCTGCCTTTGGTTTGTGTGACACGACGTTAAGGAGTCCTTTGCTTCCTTGTCCCATCTGCGACCCTTGGTGAAGTAAAGGATCGCACAAAACCGGAACGACATATTCTTCCTGCACTTCTTCAGGTGTTTTCATTCCTGGTTGCTGCCCCTGATGAAGTTCCTCCAGGCATCTTTGGATCAGGCCCAGCTCAGCAACACAAAGGTTTCGTTCATTTTCACGAGCTTCCTTTTTTTGTTTATGAGAGGCTTCCTTTTCCGCGTGATATACTGCTTTGTGTTCCAGGAAAGCAATTCTCTTTTTCTGAAACTTCATCTGTAATTTTAAGTGCTTGATTTTTTCATTAGCAGTTCGGCACTGATCCTCAGGAAGTGAAAATGTTTGAGTTTTCATTGTCGATGAGGCCGGCAGACAAGATCCCGTTCTACCTGAAAAATATGATGCGTATGAAAAACAACATTTGTTGTGTTTTGTGTTCTTAGAAAAGTAAATTCGTCAGATGTGCGAAGAAATTGGTATGTTTTGGCTCGCGCCCGCGCCGGTTATGGTGGCCGAAACTTACATGCTGAATTTAATTTCAATTCAACAAGTCATCTAAAAGTAACAACAATAAAGACATCCAAACGCCAAAACCCTCTTTTTGCGCTGTTTTACGTTCCTATTTAGCTCAGACCGAATTTTGAATTTTTTACATAGCGGTATTATCTTTTTTAATCTTTTTGTCTTTATGCCCACACTTTTGAAAAACTATCATGTCGAGAAGCAGATGTTTTTATATCAACGCGCAAAAAAACTGAAAGTTTTTGTCACATTTTCTCTTCCTTCTAAGTCAGATTAGTTTTCGAGTCCTGTGTGGCTGTTATTTAAAGTTATTCAACAAACGAAAGACCAAACTTTCAGAAATGCGGAGGTTTGTATTGTTTGTTTAGCGCACGCAGCACGAGGCGCACAGCGCTGTCCTGCGAAAGTCATTCACAAAATTCGAACGAATTCTGAGACTTTGATTAACCTAATTTCACTTTGACTAAACTAATTTTTTAAACAACTTCTTTTGCGTATTACGACACTGATTTTTCCAGAAGAAATGTCGTACTACGCAAAAATGATTGAGTTTGATTTCCAAATTAATTTCCTTAGGGGATGTTTTTGCCCCAGAAAAATTCTCAAAAATCGTGAATTTTGTTCTTTTTTACTTACCACTGCAATCATCGTTCAAAAATTCCGGCATCCACGACGAAAAAGTTGAAAAATGACTCTCGGACGACATCTAAACTATTGGACTTAAAAGAAGGAAACTTTCTGAAAAAAGAAAGTTTTCTGACCTGTTTACTCCCCTGCCGTTCGCATGCATCATACTCATCCTGGAGCATTTCTCTAAGCCCTGAAAATTACCACGGTAAAAACACTAAAAATTAAGCAAACTTATCGAAAAAGATTTTTTTCCGTTTGTTTCTGACCTCCCACGTTGTTTTCGGGTGGATTCATGAATGAAGTGTGTAATTTGTTGTGTTCTTAGAAAAGTAAATTCGTCCTCATTCGGTATTAAACCCCATTGAGGAAAGTTACGACATTTCAGGTCAACGTTCCACTATTTCCCTGTGAAAATAAAACGTCAGGAACCAAAATGATTTTTGATTTAAATGGGTCCTAGTTAGTCCACATTTAACGTTTCAGCCCGGAGACACAACAGGTTTCAGTTTTATCGGGGTTGGCCTGCCGCTCGAACTTATGAAAAAATCCGTTTTACGCAAATTAACTACGCTAAATTGTCTTGTATCATGTTTACAGTATTTTACGAAAAAGGTTAAAACCTCACCCGATGATTGATCTCCAGGATTGATCTGGATCGATGATTGATTTTTGTTGCCAGGCTGATCGTTAACTAAAGTTATAACATAATTTTTATATATATTAATTACCTTGACGCAGATATTCAATCACCGAATAGTCGAGTTCGTCTTCAGAATTTTCCACATGGGATGCAAGTTGAGGAACAGTTGTTGACAGGTTCTCATCTTGTGATACTCCAAATGCTTCTACTGAAAAAAATTTCCGATCCATTAAAATTTGCGGTACAGTTACCTTGTTGAGGAACCACTCTGTCGTTTCCTTGATGATCGCCTAAAACATATGGATATATAGTTTATCCGAAACTAATTTGTCAAAGCGTAACAATGTTTTTATATTGTTTCTGGAGTAATGCGTTTACGAAAAGATACTCAAAGTCAAATCAAAACAAGCAGATAAGGCGAGAAGTGTTCTAGATTCTAATTAAGTGTTTTCCTATGCGTGGACATTACAATACGACATAGTTCGTAAATATTATTATTAAATACAAGAATCTATCAAGATCTTGTTGCGCTCATTTATAGAACAATGATATACATTATTCGTTATATTGAACTTTTGACCTACTGAGTTTTACAATTCATGCCGAGAAACAGATATTTTTATAGATTCATTCAATGCGTACAAAACTGACAATATATTTTTTCACATTTCCCCTTCCTTCTAAGTCAGAGTTGTTTTTGGGTCCTGTGTGGCTTAGGCATTGTCATTTAAGGTTAGTCAACAAACGCAAAACAACTTGCAGAAATGCGGATTTTTTTTGTTGTTTTTTTTTGGGGGGGGGGGGTGCGCACGAAGAGTGCAGCGCTTTCCTGTGAAAGTCATTGACAAATTTCGAACAAATTCTGAGACTTTGAAAAATATTATAAACTAATTTTTTAAAGAATTTATTTTGCGTTGTACGACACTGATTTTTCCAGAAGATATGATTTTTCCAGAAGTCGCACTACGCAAAAATGAAAATTTAGTTTGATTTCCAAATTAATTTTCATTAGGGGATGTTTTCCCCCAGAAAAATTCTCAAAAATCGTGAATTTTGTTATTTTTTTTACATACCACAGCAATCTTCGTTGTAAAATTCCGCCATCCACGAGAAAATAGCTGAAAAATTAGGCTCGGGTGACATCTGAACTGTTGAACTTAAAAGAAGGAAACTAGGTTACTGACCTGTGTACTTTCCTGCCGTTTGCATGCATCATACTCGTCCTGTTGCATTTCTCTAAGCCCTGAAAATTACCACGGTAAAAACACTAAAAATTGAGCAAACTTATCGAAAAATATTTTTTTTTCCATTTGTTTCTTACCTCCCACGTTGTTTTTGGGTGGCTCCATGAACGAAGTGTGTAATTTTTCCTGAAATAAAAAAATAACAATTTTTTATTGTGAAGTTACGAAATCTAAAACGAACCGTCCTAAAGAAAAGAAAATTTACTTTTTTCTTAAACATATGTTGTAATTTGAGATGAGATGTAGACAAAAAAAAGAAAACGTGATATTAGCAGAAAATTACTTATACTTCAAAAAACAAATATTTCAAGACCACAATCCGAATTTTTATCATTTCATTTTTAAGAGGATTTGGGGTCAAAGTTTTTGTCCTGAGTCTTATAGTCAGCAGTAAAATAGTTTTTTTCTTTTGACTTTTTGCTTAGTTTCGAATGGAAAAAAGACGATTTTAACGCCGCTTTTCCGGCTGCAACGTTCGAGGGGCGGGGCGAACCGCAATTTGCCGCATGGTTTCCGCGAGGCGTTAAACAACTAGTCAAAATCAACAAATCAGTGATATTTGGCTGTAGGTTATTATGGCAGTACTTGTACATTTTAATATAATAATAAAACAGAAATATTGAGAAAATCAGTGCAAACTTGTATTTAAACGTCGTAATCGCTTTTCCTGGAATTGCGTTTAGAAAATTTTTCTTTCCCGCGTTTGCAGCGCGAAAATCGCCGCTGGCTATGTTAAATTACAAAATTGAGCTAGAATTGCGAAAAACCGCCTGCGCGAATTTTAGATGCTTGCACTTCATTCAATGCACATCAAATAGGGGAAATCCACCAAAATTATGCTTGTTCCACAATTCAATTTTTCTTCGGTTTTTGCCGATTTTGGTGTTTTTAAGAGTTCAATAAGTGTAAAACATAAAAAAGTTTAGTTTTGCGCAAATTGGATGCCTGCGAATGGAGATTTTTCACTTTTGTTTTTCGCTTTGAGCCTTGATTCGATTTAAATCGGAAAAAAAAATGAAAAAATACCCCGCGGCCTAAATACTTAAACTTGTTTTATATGAAAATTCGTTTTTAATTGCATTTTTCAGAGGTTAGAGGTTTATTTTCCCAAAAACCACTTGCACCAGTGTGTTGTTCGTCGTGTTTACGTCATAGTCAATGCTTACATACCCAGTATTTTGAAGCGTTCGAGAAGGAACATCTGTTTGAACGCGGAAGATCAGCTGATGCAATGACTCAGCTGTTTGTGGTTTGAAGGGCGCGCACTCAGGGAAAAACCAACTTTTATTGTATTAAATTAGGAGACAAAAATAGTTAATGGGAACAAAAACAAAGGGAAAACAGCAATGTAAGAAAATATAATTGTTAGAATTAAAGAAATCATCAACCAAATTATGATTTGTTTTCTGCGGCTTCACATATTCTCTACAGAACATTATGGCGCGAACATTTTAAACTTAGAGGCCGATTGTCAATTGAAGAGTTGCGTTTGTCCGCTTTCAGAAGAAAAATGACTTTTTCAAAAGATTTTTTTTTGAAAAGTTGCCAATTTCGTATTTTGATTAACCTTGGAACAGCATAGGCAAGTGGCGCCTGAAAAAATATTGCGATAAGGGTTGTTCGGCCGGCGCCGCAAGTTCTCGCAGGCATATCGCACTTGGGTGATAAATGGCGAACCCACAATTACGAAATAAAATGCAATAACCGCAAAAAAGTCTTTTAATAAAACGGTTTACAGAATTTAAAGCACTTTTAGTCTGTTTCCGAGGGAAGGTCATCGACTCTCAGGCGATCTTGAATCCACAATTTACAAGCCTTGTTTATGGGGGTAATTTTTGGACATCTTTGATGAGAGAGTGTTGGGAATGGGGAGGGTTCGAAAGCATTTTCAATTGAATAAAACTTAAGGAAGGAAATCAAAAGCCCCATGGGATCAGCCCGAAGATTGTTGCGCAGTGCGCCATAAAGACACTCCAGTTGATGTGGGCGGGACTTGTGACTAGCTGCGCCAATTTCGCACCAATTTCTCACCTATTGGTGAGGAATTCGTCGATTTCACCAAAAACAAAGGCCACAATTCCTCACCTATTTGATAATGTTGTGAAACTAAGCAAAAATAGCAGCAAAAATTGGTTTGGGCCCGGCCAGCCTAAGTTGGTCTTCTACCATGCCCTAATAAGGCGAAGGTTGCATGTAATATCTTTTGGCTAACTGAAAAAAATGAATAAGTATGTAATTTTAAACAAAAAGACAAGATAACAAACTGGAATGACGCTGACACGGGCAGGGCCGACCCGTTTTGACCGGTTAGACTCAATAATTTTTTTCTCTCTAAGTGACGGCTTTCTGTTTTCCGTAAAAGGGGACCGTCAGGGGCCTTTTCCGATTGGAAATGAACTGTATGCTAATTGCGCTATTTTAGCTGAAACTATTTTCCATATTAGCGTTACGCGTAATGGTTTTGCCCAAAAGAAAAATTTTTCGAGAAAAAAACGCTCAAATGCCGCCAAAAAACGGATCTCCGTTCACAGATCTTTAGACGACCAGCACACCTTGCGTGTCCGGCGTTTCCAAGGATGGATATGAGGCAAATTGCATTCTTATTGGAAGAGATAGCACTGAAACTCTGTAGTTTTTCAACTATATCCGGTCGAAAATGAAATGAAAAGCTCCCTTGCTGCTTCTTGAAGCCCCTACTAAAATCTGTACATGTGTAAACAAGATGGGCAAGCGCCGGTTGATAAAAACACCGGTTGTTAAAAACAATCAGTCGCACGGTGAAAACCAACGCTGACTCATTGATAAAAACGATTATAACAATTGATCTGTCAACTTTGCTGAAACAAGAATTTTAGCAAAAGAATCAGATTGATTTTTTTTGGATAGACAACATATTTACGCAAATTGCAGCATTTACGATTTACCTCTTTTCTGCTTCATAAACTTCAAAAACAAAGAGAGACTCAAACTTTTTAAAATCAGTAATGCTCACTTTTCTAGGGGGATAAACCGCGGCCATGGGGGCTATTCTAATCAGTAATTAATACTTTATAGCTGTCGCCAAATTGAAATCATGCCAATAAAATTAGAATGTTCTAGTGATCCTCTGTTGACATTGAACTTCGTAGTCTAATCACTAGACGACAGAGCATGCTGTGCACATTTTCGCAATTAGCATTTGATTTCATTTTGGCGACAGCTATATAATGGTCGAGCTAGTGTCTATCAAGTTATAACATATAATTGACAGATGTTCTAGAGAGCCTATATTGATACATACCTGTAGCAGAATTTTGTCAAATAAAAGTCCGTTTTGCGAGTTTGGGTAACTGTAGTCTGGGTTACGGTAGCTTAGACCTACAATACTGTATCTCAGATCAACATTTATGCGAAAAAGCCGTTTTGTAGATAGTTTTGCGCGTATTTGTTGTGGAATTAACACCAAAAAAGGCAACATCAAGAGTAAGTATGCAAAAAAAACCCAAAAAAGCGTGTAATTGTGCGTGGAAAAACCTCAAAAAGTGCTTGAAAAAAAGTACATTTTTCACTTTTTTCACGATATTTGAAAAACTGCTGAAAAGTCTTCTTTGCCACTCTTTTTAATTAATTTTCTGGTAGATAACGTTTAAATACAAATAAAGTAACGTAATTAACTATACTTTGAGTTAATTTCCTCGTTATTCCTCTACAGAAGTCGACTGTGCTACAAGATGTGTGTAAAAATTTGACGAAATAACGATTTTCGTGTATTAGTTCACTTTTCTCAGTTTTGAAAACCTGCCCATTCGATTTGTCGTGCAATTTTACCTACGAATGGTTTCTAGATGCCATCAATATATTTTACCAGAAGCCAAAGCCCCGCTGCGCGGGTCTTCGCCTTCTGGGTTCGGCGCCCTTCGGCCGCCTCAATCTGTGATCGCGGCCTGTGGCCGCTTAGGTACGCAGCCTTTGGCTGCCCATGTAGGCGGCCTTCGGCCGCTCATGTATACAGTCTGCGGCCGTTTTGTTCTACCCATTTCAATGAAATGTTCCCCATGGTCGTGTTGGGGGAAATGAAAGGGTGTACCTCTCCGCATAAAACGTTGCGCTGCTAACGGACAGAATGACAACCCTCTAATGTTATAAAGGATCGTTTTCAAATTGTAACATTCCAAGAGAAATGAAATTTTGCAACAGCACTCCCAATATACAACCGAAATTCAAACATATGGATCTCTGGCCGTCTTGTCTCAAAAAAAGTCGCTTGCGTGACGACAAACTGGTCGTAAACGCGCTGAGAACGAATGGTCGTTCTTTGTTTTGACCACACAGGGAACAATAGCTGGCTTACTTTGAAAAAAACTTAAGAGCTGGTAGTTTTGTCCTTTTTGCTACAGAGTTAGCTAGAAAATTCCATTTTTGCTAGCAAACGTCTGGGTTATTTTTTCAACAGTCCCTGCCACGTGAGCAGGGCGTTGGCGAAAACAATCCCACTAGACACTGCCGCTATCGATTTTCTATGTGCCCAACGATTTCACCATGCGAACATTGTTTTTCTCATTGACATTTGTAATATTTCATATAAGTTTCTTTTAGGAGAACCTATATTTCTCTTCTATTTGCAAGCTACGCATTTAAAATGCGAATTTGAAGCAACTTATCCATCAGAACTGCAAAGGTAAGAAAAACCATTACATGTATCAATAAAGAGAATTCAGGGTTATTTAGCCTAAGCTCAAGACGCATGTATAAAACCAATCGCTGTAAAAGTAATGCACTTGTTGTAAAGAAATGCCAAAAAACAATTGTAAAGTTCAGAATGTTTTTCATTAAGACTTTAAATAAGACGGATACAATGTATGACAGAATAAGACGAGGCTTTCTAAACGATCAAATGAATAGTCCATTCACCGTCGTCCTTCAGGCTCATGTTTTTTTCATGCTTTCGGTAAGTCGATCAAGCTCCAGAACAGCCGTTCTATTTCAGAAGGGAAATGAATTTTGACTGGAATTTTCAATGTACGAAGAGTAACTGAACGTTAAGTTTGGTAATCGACAATCTTACTATGGAAATGATATGAAATAAACGGATATGTTGAGCTCGCTCGGAGCGCTATTTTTTGCGTACATTTAACAAACCGGTTAATCGGCAAGTAGTATACATTTTTGGTCAACAGTTTTCTTAACTCTTGTATGGCCCCTTTTGACCTGGTTCGATAAAGCTATTTTTTAAAAGTATGTTCTAGTCGGATTTTCCGTGACGGAAATTCCGACTACTCCGAAACTTTGTGTACAAGTTGCCAAACGCACTTTTCGCTGAACAGGTTTATCTCCGATATCATACAAGGGCTTTTGCACGGTCAACACCAACGCTGACTCATCGAAACAGCTCTCATAACAACTGATTTGTCTACTTTGCTAGAGCAGGCAAACTTTTAAAACACTTTGCTGGATGACAAAAGCAATACCCAAACAATTTCGTTGTAGGAACCGCAAACTTTTATCGGCTGCCGCGGAAAAATACTTGATTTGGGTTTTTTTTGGATTCGAATGGGTAAACTGCGCAGTTCCACTCGATTTTTCACAACTCTGTTCCAGAAATCTATGAAAAATGCGCATTTATTTTAATATTTTCGGAAATTTTGTCTTCTCAAAATTTTCGTATCTAAAACGCAAAATCATTCCTCAGTACATCCTCCAGGCGCGCTGTTTGAAGTAAAAAATCAACCGTTTTCAAATTAAATGAATTAAATGAAGAAATGAATTTATGCAATCCCACTCCAGAAAATAGTTGTTTGCCAAATGTCTCCTCAGTTTTCATTGAGTTAAGGTTAGCTGGAACGTGTAAAATTCCCTGACGGCTACTTCAAACAGCAGAAGATGATGCAACTTATAAAAACAGACAAGTGCGAGATAGTTTAGCATTTTATACATATTTGTCTCTGGCATAGTTTACAAATCGTGCGAAAACATCAAAATTAAGAAACATTAGAGTTAGAGGGAGAGAAAAAGAAGAAAAATTAGGAAAAATTAAAAACCTGACACACACATACAGACACACCCACACACTCACACACAACACACTCAAAGATAGAGAGATTTATGCGAATTATATTCAAGAGGAATACATTGTTATCTTTATTCAACATTGCCTTTCCATTGATTCTCTAACTGTTTCTTTCGTCATATTATCGGTGACGGAAGAATCCTCGCTTTGCTGAAAAAATAAGGTCAATAAACCACAGTCTTCGGCCACCTTTTGTTCCTGAGAAATTTTTCTTTTGTCTCCTTTTTCCAATTCCTTTCCAAGCCTTCTTTTTTGCTGCTTCTTTTCTTTCTTTATCCCATCCAATTTGCATTTTTCTCGACTTCAGCAATTCCACCATTTCTCTCACAAATTCGAACCAAGAAAATCCAATGACTGATTGTGGCTCGCCAAACTTATCGAATGGCAAAGGTCTGCGAAAAATATTTACAATTCAAGCAGGTGGAAATACCTCTTCAATGACCTATTCACGTAGGGTGCTGAAACAGAATAATGGAAACAGTATATTCCCGGTGTTAATTGTTTCAAAAACACGTTCTGTGTGGTATTTACCTTTAGTAACATAAGAAGTTCTTCATCAATCAACTTGCAAGTAACCGGATCAAAATTACCACTTAAATAAACTTAGGTAAATCAGCTTTTTTCGTTCGCTACCCGTCTTTATAAAGTAGGTGTGTCTTTATAAAACAACTCATCCCTTGCGTTTTGTGATAATTCAGTAGTTGAAATATTTCGTTCAAAATTGTATTCATCGTTAAACGGATTTCCTCCAAACGCGGTCGAAGCGCCGGATTGAAACACAAACATCTGAAAATAATTATCGTGACCCAAAACTCAACAAACTTTTTCATAATCCTACTGAAGTGGAAACGAAGACTATCATCAATAGGATGTTCAAAAGTTCCTTCGACAATTTCTTTCCGGTTAAATGAAGCTCGTTCTCTATGAAAAACCTCCCACATTACTCTGCCAACGCTATACACATCAGTCGCTTTGCCGTATCGTCCGCTGTGATTCAGTTGTTCTGGCGAACAATAATGTTCGCTTCCGGAACTAAAATTAAAAAACACCCTCAACTCGGTGAAAAACTTACGAAGTTGATAAGTCACCGTTTTTTAGGTCCCTTCCGCAGCCGAAATCGCCAAGAACCAAAGGTTTGTCAACTTCGTACCATTTAATAAGTATACTGTTAAATTTTTTTAAAAAACTAAAAGACAAAAACACTCATACTTGCTTGGTTTAATGTCTCGATGAATGAAGCCCTTTCTGTGTAGATAACCGACCGCTCCGGCCAAGTCATAAATCCAAGCAATACCATTCCAAAGATAGTAACGGTATTGCGATGTATTGTCCATGACAACTGTAAAAAAAACTTTCCATTCTGGAATCGGCGCCCTTCGGCAGTCTGAAAAGATTTTCGCGACCTGTAGCCGCTCAGTTGGCAGCCTTGTGCCGCTTTCCGGCCGTACAGACAGAAATGAACTAGCGGCGGGTTCTAATATGGCATTCCGCGCCAAAAGCCATACGATAAAATCGATATATTGATTTTTCACTTTGGTAAAAAATATAAATTGTCATGCGTACCAACATATTGAAAAATGAGCAATAGTGCTCTACGACGAACTGAAATGCGAAATGCGGTCACATACAGACAGCGAGGGTGGGTTCGGCCGTAGGCCGAGTTTCACGTGCTTGCCTTTGGCCGCCTAATTCAGCGGCCAAAGGCCGCGTGTCGGTGCGGCCGCAGGCCGCAAACCACGAGGGTGCGCGCCGTAAGCGCGCGTACCTTCCTGGTATATATCAGGTATATATAAGATATGTTTTTTTTTTCTTAGAAAGTCTGTTTTAATAGTTCTCAGCAGAACAGTATGTAAAACTGTAAATGTCTCCGAAAAAGGAACATGATTTGACCAATTGCTAAAGGACTGCGGTCGTTGAATCCCACCGCAAAATTTTTTAACAGAAGCTTGGCTTTCAAATGCTTGGCTTTATTTTTCTCATACACTGCTTTGCAAAAGTATAGGTTCAAACTACTTTTCCAGAATTTTGAAAAATCTAACCAATTTTGGACTTAGGGGGTAGGTATCACTGAACACAGCGATGAATTTTACTCCAACAAGGCTGATTGGCAAGGGTCTCGGATGCATTCTACAATGTTTGGCGATAGCTATATGGTTCGAGTATGCAAATTTGTTTACAACTGACCGTTTCAAAAGTTCACTCTTGAAAATAGGGGTTTTCGAGACGAAAACCTCTAATATGTTGAGCATATAAGAGCTTCCATTATTGCATCCCACACTTATAGAATAGCCTATTCAAGCCCCCCGCATGTTGAAAAATTATGAATATTTTAGTTTCCAACTATTTATCACCTGGAATCCGTTCAAACCATGGTTTATGCAAAATACTCGTTTATAAGCCGCAGGCAGTGGGCGACTTGCATAGGCTAGTCTATAAGCGTGGGATACAATCATCGAAGCTCTCAGAAAATATTTGGCACGCAAAAACAGCGTTTTAGAGGTTTTTCATACCGGAAAACCAATTTTTTCAAGGGTGAACCTAGATTTTTGAAACGGCCAATTTTAAACAAATTTCCATACTCGAATCATGTGCGGATGAAGCCCTTGCCAATCAGCCTTATTGGGGTTAAATTCCCGGCTGAGTTTAGAGACCCCTACTCCAAAGTCCAAAATCGGTTAGGTTTTTCAAAATTCTGGAGAAGTGGGGTGAACCTATACTTTTGCAAAGCAGTGTATTCGGGGTCAGGCGTGTTTACCATATTCCAATGAAAGTGAGATATAATCCATAATGTAGCCAATTCTGAAGTTCGGAATCGTGTCGTGAAACACATATCCATAAAATCGAATAATTGCCTTGTGTCCTTGTGCCTAAACTGCTACTTTTAATGTCATTTACTAGATAATTACCTTTTTTATCAACTCAAGCTCCCGCTGCGCTGCCAACGACGACTGTTGATTTGTATGAAAAAGTTTCACTGCTAGACGAATGCCGGGAAAATTTTTGTGGTTCGTTGGAAAAACGATTCCTTGTGACCCGTGACGAAAGCCGACAGGATTGAATGAAAAATCTTCGAAACGATAGTTTATTTCGTCATATGGTACTCCGCTATCGTCACACATGATCTGAACTTTTGAAAAGAAACTGAAGGGAATTTAAATTCTTGAATATTACTCTTTAGTTATATAAAAGGAAACATACAAAAGTAAATACTGATGAAACTCAAAAAAAAATTGTTCTGCTTCCACAAAGAAAATCAAAAAAATGGTGGGAAGTAAAAGGTAAACGACGGAGATTTTGTTATCAAACGCAGTGCCCCTTTATCAGTAACATCAAAACAAGTATAAAGAACAAAGAGTACGATTCTTTAGAGATACTTGATTTGCCTGACAGACGTTCTTACATACCTGGGGTTGGGTAACACCAGGTACGCAAGTCTTTGTTTAGTCCGTTAAACATCATGCAGTTTGAAATTAAAACTCGAAATAAGTTATTAAGCTTTTTTAGTTAAAATTTTGTTTGAATAGAAAACGTTTTACTGACAGTTAAACCACTCTTTAAGAAAATTGACGGTTGGATCTCACGGAAGTGAGGACGGACCCGGCCCTCATCCAAGAAATTCGTACTTGGTACGGTAATTCCTTCAAAATACATTGGATACACCCCCATACACCTGATATATCCAGCGCCTTGGTATTGCTGGTCCCGCCGTGAATTATAGAGTTGCCGTATAAAAACGAAATTTAAAAATAACGGTTTCGCAACAACTGATTTGCATACAGACTGTTTAAAACGTTGTCTTTGGAAAACTCATGCAGGTTACTATCTTAGGAAAAAGTGCATAGCCTCAGTATTGGCTCAAAATTGTTCCATAACTGGGTGAATGGAGTTAAGGGTTAATATACGACATTTTTAGACCGATATCGATTTTTCGACCTGTGTTACGGTAGGGCACTGTAATTTTACAAAGCAATTGATACAAGTAAATGTGAAGTTATTCTTAAAGTTCGTGACATGCATATTTTTATTTTAACACTGAAATACCGAAAATATGGTATGCTTTTATTTACGCTTGAAATTGCAGTTTTTTTTCTTTGCATTTTTCGAACTTTCACATAAACGCGCTGCAAAATGCCTTTATAACAAAAAGATGTACAAAACATTTTTGCACATTTTGAAAAATTAGAGTCCAAAAAACTCCGTGATCATCATGACGAAAATCGACTTTGAATCCGATGTTTTCCATCGTCAAAAAAAAAGTTCACTTTTGGTAGGACAAAAATATTTTTTGCTTTAAATTTGTTCAAAACGGGTTCAAATTTACGGCTGCATCAATAATCATCGTGAGAGAGATAAACCTGAACTAGAAGAAAAGAAATTGTTAACAATTATCGATATTAATGCAATTTTTGTAACACAAACGTTGTTTAAAAATTTGAAAACTCAAAATAACCCTAGATCGCCAACCGATATTTAGAATCATTTAGCTACTTTTTTAAGAGATCCAAACTTTTGGTTAGGGACCGCAGACCAAAATTTAAAAATAAATTTTTGGATTTTTAATTTCGATAAAACGCAAGATAAGTTCTTAACTAAAACTTTTTCTTTTTTCAGTTTGAAATTTCATCCAAAACGAAGCGAGATATTCCGCTTTGAATGCCCGAATTTGAACCCGATTTTTGCATTGTCGCCGTGGTTGGGCGGGGTCTGTCTGACCGGACACAGGCTCTGCTAAACAACGGACATACTTTCTGCCTGAATGCGGAATCCTTGTTTATGAGAATTTACATGTATGGGTGTTTTAAATGGGGTTTTCATATTTTTCTCGTATTTTTGGTACCAAATTTATCTCAGAAATAATAAAAATACAGGTTTAAATAGCCGTTTTCAAAAAGGCTCTGGATACGGTATTTAGCAATAGAGCGCGGATAGTCGCCAATTTCGTTTAAACTTGTATATTTAAAATTAATTTGCGAGCGACTGCAAGGATGGAATTTTCTATATTCCTTCTTTAAATAAAGCAACAAATCCAAATTAACGGAAAATATAACGATAATGTGTGCTACGCGTCTGTATTTCACATAATCGACCAAAATTCAAAAACGCATTGAAAGTAGTGGTTGGATTCGGACAACGTATGAACACCCTAACGGTTATTTTTTAGAGTTTGCTGTTTTATAACAATCAAAACACTTCAGAGAACCCGAAGAAAACCAAAAACATGCTACACATACCTCCACACTTGAATAGGAGTGGTATAAACAACAAAATCCGTTGTAATTTTTTTGTGCAAGAACGAATTTTTGATTTTATTTTTTTATTTCATTAAAACAGTTTTACTTCAAAGAAAATTGATTTGAGAATTCATGCTATCGCTATGGTTCGTGAGTAATGGTCAAAAATCTCCAAAAACAGCGATTTTCGGCAAGATGCAGTCAACAATTTGCCAAAAAAGCACTTCCATTGGTTTTCTCGTGCAATTTTACCCCATATTCTTTGCTTAAATAGTCGAAAAGGAGAAAAATGCGCGCGCGAGCATTGAAAACCATATTTTCTTACCATTTCGGATTGCCCCGCCGCGGCCACCTCTGCGGTGCCTACTTTTGGTCCAGACTTTACATCTCAAAGCTATTTAGATTTTTTCTCGCGTTTTCGTCAGAAATCCCTCCCCCTGTCCCTTTTTCTTCCTCGTTCTTTCGGAGTATGTGTAGTGTGATCTCTACACATAGTCAGTTGCTTGTGTTGTTTGAGACTAATAAACAATAGGCAGCTCGGGCAAAAAGCAGTTGCCCTATTACACCACGAATTGAGTTATTCGCTTCATTTGAACCATCATGCGGATGTTTCTCAAGATTTTGTTCCTTATTGCCCTATGGCAAGTTGTGGATTCCCGTCGTAAAACTCATCCAATCCGCTCACCCGAAGAGACCAACTACGGCGTTTGGCAAGATTGGCAGTGGTGCCCTGAAGATACGTATGTAGCCGCGGCTCAGGTCAAAGCTGAGGGAGACCAAAGAGGTGGTGATGACACAGGACTCAATGCTATTGCTCTTTATTGCCTTCCTATGAATTGGCGTGAGTTAAACATTTTGACCCGTGTGAAACCAAATCGTTTAGAATCCATCCATTACGACCACAGGATTCAGAGTGGAGAGGGAGCATACGGAGAGTGGGGATCGACCAAGTTTTGCCCCAAAGGTCAGGTCTTGATTGGATTTGCCCTTCGCTCGGAACCGGACCAGCGCGGAAAGGATGATGTGGCGGCTGACAACTTCCGTGGATACTGTGGACATCCCTTCGGTCCCCGCAGCAGAGCTGCATATGTTGAAGGTAAGGCCCCCCCTCCTGGCATTTGCACCTCCTGGCATTTGCGGCCTGCGGCCGTAGAACAAGCGATTTGATCTCTTAAGACCGCTTTATCTCTGGCACTGGTGTGCACACTCACACACTCACATACTCACACACTCACATACTCACACACTCACACACTCACACAGTCACACACTCACTCACTCACACACTCACACACTCACACACTCACACACTCACACACTCACACACTCACACACTCACACACTCACACACTCACACACTCACTCACTCACACACTCACACACTCACACACTCACACACTCACACACTCACACACTCACATACTCACACACTCACACACTCACACACTCACACACTCACACACTCACACACTCACACACTCACACACTCACACACTCACACACTCACACACTCACACACTCACACACTCACACACTCACACACTCACACACTCACACACTCACACACTCACACACTCACACACTCACACACTCACACACTCACACACTCACACACTCACACACTCACACACTCACACACTCACACACTCACACACTCACACACTCACACACTCACACACTCACACACTCACACACTCACACACTCACACACTCACACACTCACACACTCACACACTCACACACTCACACACTCACACACTCACACACTCACACACTCACACACTCACACACTCACACACTCACACACTCACACACTCACACACTCACACACTCACACACTCACACACTCACACACTCACACACTCACACACTCACACACTCACACACTCACACACTCACACACTCACACACTCACACACTCACACACTCACACACTCACACACTCACACACTCACACACTCACACACTCACACACTCACACACTCACACACTCACACACTCACACACTCACTTTTGTTTGTAGGGGACACCAGGACCTGGGGACACTGGACAGCTGACCAATGGTGCCCTGATGACTACGCCGTTTGCGGAATCCAGACTCAAATCGAAGGTCCAGTAGGAGGTGGAGATGACACTTCTCTGAACAATGTGCAGTTGGATTGCTGCAAGGTTGAAGAAGTCAAGTGCAAAGTGGGATATCAAATGGTGACAGTTGAAACCTTTGACAACACAAGGGGTGAGTATTCTTTTGTTGCAGAAGTATCGCAATTCAGGAGCTGGTGAAATGCAGGTTACCTATAGAGTTAAGACCTCTTTCACTCAGACAAGGAGCGAAAGTAGAAGTCTTTCGAATACTGAAAGACAGGTCGTAGGATCGAGTTTGTCGAAAAATTAGATTATTCGTAATTGAAATTTAGGAATTTCGTCCACCGTTGGCAGCGATGGTCTATTGAGTTCTAGTATCACAGCTGAGATAAGCGAAAGTCAAGAAAGTGAATCCACTACGAGCTTAACCACACTCATTGAGGAAACGATTCAGGAGGAAAAGGAGGTACGAATACTAAAATAGCGGCTCGGCCAAACTCAAGTATTTTTCAATAGTTCAAAAAACGGATTTGGATCAATAGACCTTTGTAAGGCCGGTTCACGCAATTCAAATTTTCGGTCATTTTATATTTTTTGAAATGGGTTACGGTAGAGTAAGGAAGTTTTACAAAATTGGGCAAAATTGTTTAAAAAGTTAGGGTTTTCAATTATTCAACATGAATAGGCAAAAATTTACAAATTGAAAGCGAAATTGTTGTGCGCGCAGAGTGGTGATAACCTCAAAAAAGCGAAAATTGGCACTTGAAAATACAGTTTTTCGCTTTTTCGACCCTTACGTTCAAGCTTTAAATTTTTAAATTTTTCTTTCTTGAAGCATCGAATGTGAAATAGAAATCCGTGATCATTTCGAATTTGTCGCCTTCTTGAGCGAAAGCTCACCACTTTTTCGCGGATTCTTCGTTAGATTTCATCTACTTATTGTTGTGATTCACATTTCAAACAGTTATACCCAATTTAGAAAAAAGACAGCATCTAATTGTAGACCAGGTCAGCAAATTTTATCTAAAAGTTTCAGAAATTTTGGTTAAAATCGATTTACGGGTTACCGCAGAGTATTTTCATTGCGCAAAACTAGAAAATAGTAAAATCAAAACTGTTTTAAACGGTGTTTTTTTAAATCATAGAACATCTATAGACCAAATTTTATAATTATAAAGCGAAATAGTAGTGCACTTCCGCGCAGAAGGCTAATAACCTCTAAAAAGCGAAAATTTGCGCTTGAAAATGAGTTATTCATGTTTGCCTAAAAAACCGCCGAATGAGCTTTATATTTGTATTTTTCTGAGCTGAAGTATCAAGTGAAAAATAAAAGCCCGAAAAAGTCTGTGCCCATTTGGAAGTTTTCCCCCTTTTGCGCGAAACATACCAACTTTGCTGTTTCTATGCTCGATTAATTGATTTCCAGTTATGGGATCAAAAAAACAACACTATTTCGAATAACTTGGCTCGATTTCCTAAAATCACGGTAGCTACCCAGATCGCTTTTATCCTACAGAACCTAAAATTTTTGACCATAAATTTTCAGAGTTGATTATCGAAAGGTTATTCACTAAATATAAGCCAAATTGTAGACTAAATTGCCAGACACTGGCTTGCAATAAGATCCTCAATTTTTTTCAGAGAGTGTTGGAAAAAACATGTTTAATGATTTTTTTCAGAAGTCTGTTACTATTACAATCCCTCCGTACAAGCGCGCCGTTGTGAAGCAGCTTTTCCTCACCTGTGACGCATACCGTATGGGTGTCGCCGCAACCATCGTTCATCAGTGAAAAGTGCTTGGTAGATCAAACGGCTTGTAGCAATTTGCCATTTTTTGTTATTGAACAATGTATCATTTCGTACTTTTAGATTAAACCGAGACATTCACCAGAAATTCAGAAACCCAAACACCTTAGAAAATGCTTTTTCATTCGAAGTTTAGAAAATGGTAACGAAAAATATAATTGTTCGCAGAAAATTTCACATAATTTTCAGCATTTATTAGCTCAGTTGCTCTCTGCATAATGCTCGTAATAATGTGATCTTCCGCATTTCTCATTTTTATTTGTGAAAAAATGTTCTTTTTAAGGGTTAAAATGTTCTTAAATTAGGGTTTAAACGTAACTAAAAACAAGTTTTCAGGAATTTACTGAATTCGATCTTGTAAAAACTGTTTAAATTACCGTATCTGTTGAATGTATTACTTCAGCGATCATGCTATCTTTACGAAAGCAAGAATCATTGGGCAAAAATCGATTGATTTCTGGCCCGCAAAATGGGTGCGTGGCCTATTTTTAAAAGGGACGTGAGCTAAATTTAAAAAGTGGCATTATTCAAAAGGGGCGTGGTCTAATTTGGAAAGGGATTTGGCTCTAAAGTTGAAAGGGGTGTGACATTATCCAAAAGGGGCGTGGCCAAATCCGGATTTACCCGACTCAAAAAGGGGCGAGGTCTAACCCAACAGGAGTGTGGCTTGATAAATTTGGGTTTATGCGTAACTTCCTTCTCACAGAGCTAAAAAAATGTTTTTATTTGAGTTAAATTCCTCTGTTTATATATATAATGTATTTATATATAAAAAATTTTTAACTATCACTTGTGAAGATAACAAAGGGCGCCAATCGTGCCGTCAGACCTTTTCGTCTCCAAATTTTTCTCAAAATCCACCTTCTTATAAACTTGTTGACGATTAAAACAACCCATGGCACCAAAATGTAACAGAAAATGACAATATAACCTTAAACATAAAAATACAAAAAAAATAAAATAAACAGTTTAAAAACTGACGTTTGTAAGCAAAAATTGAGATAATATGCTGCTTGTACCCTTTAATTTTGCAAACAAGCACGAGGACCTAAAGTTGGTTTAAAAAATGTAGAGAATCGGGAAAAAACCTGGTAAGCACTATAAATAGCTATTGAAATCGCCATCAAAAAAGAAATCAGAAAAACACGAAAAGCGACAATTTCACGGTTGGCTTTTCGAATTCTGATCAAAACCACAAAAGATACCAAAGTTGATGTGGCTATGATAATGAAACAAATGAATCCAGTAATTCCATTTACCAAGGAAGGACGAATCTAGAATTTTGAAATGTTTTGTTTTTAAAAATACCAACATTTTTTAGAAAGGGAAAGCGTCGATGATTAAAATAGAGTACGTGGCGAGTTTCCGAAATGGGCTGATATTCGGGATCCGAAAAGAAGACATGAGAACAGATAATTGTGACGAATAGAAGAAGTATCAACAAAGTTTTATTTAGGTTCCTCGACCAGAACTACAACAGTGGCTATTCGTGTCACTTTCCTCTCTCTCCTCTCTCTCTCTCTCTTTCTCTGTCTCTTTCTCTCTCTCTCTCTCTGTATTTTCACGTGTCTCTGTCTCTTTTTCTCTTCAGAACCAGAACGAAAAAATAAGCAATCGTCTCTCTTTTTTTCTCCCTGTTTTCCTACATCTCTATACTCCTCGCCAATCCTACTTTGGCCAAAATGCGGCCACGCCCCTTTTGTAGCCGAATATTATGATGTAGTAATGGGAAATTTGAATTTCAACATCTGAATATTCTCACTCATTTTCAAAAGTCTCCGAAGTAGGATTGGCGGGCCCTATATATTTTTCCGCCTCTGTGCCTTTCAGTCACTATATCTGTCCGGGTCTCTGCGTCTTTGCGTTTTTCTCTTTATGCATCTATATTTCTTTTGACGTCTCTCAGTTTCTCTGTATCCCTGCATGTGTTTTCCTCTTTTTCTTTTTTTCTTTATCTGTTTGTCTCTTTGTCTCTATGTCTTTGTGTATCTGAATCCCCTCGTCTCACTTATTCTCTTTTCTTTCTCTTTGTCTGTCTCTATATTTGTCTCAAAGTCGTCTTTGACTGTAAAATGATGCCTTTGACTGTATATTTTGTCTGTCTTTATATATCTCTCCGTCGTTTTATCGCTTTTTCTCTGTCTCGCTCCCCCTGTCTCTATGTCTATAGGCCTCTCTGCTTTTTGTCTGTATGTCTCTCTCTCTTTCTTCCTCTCTCTGTATTTCTCTTTCACCTCATCGTCTCATCGTCCCTCTGTATCTCTCCAGCCTTATTTCTGCAATTCTCTATGGTTTTTTTGGCTTTGCCTCACTATCTCTCCGTCTTTCTCTATCTCTATCATTATTTCTCTCAACATCTCTCTCTCTCTCTTTTACTCTCCCTCCCATTTCATTCTCTCTCACTCACGCTTTCTCGTTCTCTGGCCCTCTGTCTTGTTCGGGCTCTATGTCTTTATGTTTCTCTATTTCCCCGCCTCTCTGTTTCTATCTCTCTCTACATCTCTCTCTCTCTCTCTCTCTCTCTCTCTCTCTCTCTCTCTCTCTGTTCTTTATCAAGTTATGTTTCCCTATCAACATAATCTCTCATTGTCTTTTCTACTTTTATCTTTGTCTTTTCCCTCTTTAATTTTCTCACCTCTTCAAACTTAAGTGGCATCAAAATCACAGTCATCTGATATACCGAAAGCAAGGTACTCATAAGAAAACCGTACATAACAGTAACACTGTACGGAAAATACACAATAGATAGAACGTGATCGATAGAAAACAGAGATTTCCACATTTCACACAACGGCCAGAATCCAAAAACCCGACCAAATACGACTTCCAACCAGTAGCTCAAAGTGTTCTAAAGCTGTAGCATTCTAAAATGTTTTACTGAAAAATCTTACCAAAACGCAACACAAACTGAAAATCTTCACAAAAATCGGGCAAAAGTGACTTGTAGACGAACGAATACACCATATAATTAGAACGTATAGAATTGAGGTTGGAATGGCGTAAAATAATAAGTTAAATGTTACAAACACCTCTCCAATAGTAATATTTTCTTTATGAAAACACTGCGTCTCTTTTGTGACTTCTGGCGAGTTCATTTCTGAACGTAGTACGAATTGGAAGGGAATTGAGAGACCAATCGGCTTTCAATCAGCTGATACTACAAAGCGTGGGAAAGAAACTAGCTGTTTGATCGCAGATTTCACAAATGAAGTAATTCTAATGAGGGGAGAATGAGTTTTCGATTGGGGGGTTTTTTTTTGGGGGGGGGGGATTGGTAAAAGTTTATATATCCTATATTACTTAATCCCTTCTCAATTTTCATCGCGTTGTTCTGTTTGAACGGAAACTTTGAAATTCGAAGGCTTGTAAACGCCGGGCACGCAGGGCGTAGTCATCCGCTATCTTCCAGAAAATCGGCTCTTTTTGACGATTTTGAAGCAATATATCTCAAAAACGGTGGTTCTGGGAGAAATTTCTTTTTTAATTTGTTGCTCAACTGGTTTATCTCTAACACAGAAAAACATGGGAACAGATAATTGTGACGAATAGAAAAAGTAGCAACACACTTTTGTTTAGGTACCTCGACCAGAACTAAAAATTAATCAGTCCTCTGTCTCTGTTTCTCAGTATCTCTCTCTCTCTCTCTCTCTCTTTCTGTTTTTATGTGTCTCTGGCTCACTTTTCTCTCCAGAACCAGAACAAAAAATGGGCAGCTGTTTCTTTTTCTTTATCTCTCTAATTTTTTACATCTCAATATCTTTCCGCCTCTTTGTCTCTTTCTGAATAAGTGCCTCTCAGACGTCTCTTCATCTTTCCGTATCTCTAAATCTATTTCCTTTTTCCTTTTACCTGTTTGTCTCTCTGTCTTTATGTCTCTGAAACTTTTCGTCTCTCTTAATCTCTTTTCTTTCTCTTTGTCTATCTCTATATTTGTCTTTTTGTGTTTATATGTCTCTGACTGTATATTCTCTGTCTTTATATATCTCTCCGTCGTTGTGTTTCTTTCTCTCTACCTCTCGCTCACTCTGTTTCTATATCTATAAGCCTCTCTGCCTTTTGTATGTATCTCTCCCTCCCTCCCTCCCTCCCTCTCTCTCTCTCTCTCTCTCTCTGTGTATTTCTCTTTTACCTCATCGTCTCATTGTCCCTCTGTATCTTTCCAGCTTTATTTCTGCGTTTTTCTATCGTTTTTTTGGCTTTGCCTCACTGTCTCTTCGTCTTTTTCTATCTCTCTTATCATTTCTCTCAAACTCTCTCTCTCTCTCTCTCTCTCTCTCTCTCTCTTTCTGTTTTACTCTCCCTCCCTCTCCCTCCATGTCTCTATCTGTCTTTCTCTCTCACTTGCTTTCTTGTTCTCTGGCTCTCTGTCTTATTCGGCCTCTATGTATTACTGTTTGTCTATGTCTCTCTCTCCCCCCTCTCCCTCCCTCTCCCTCTCTCTCTCTAGCTTTAACGGAATAGCTTACAAATCCATTCGTTTATCCGCGTTGATCAAATGTCTACCAAGTAATTATCGGGGTCAAACGAACCCGTGAACGCGAGGGTCGCGTAATCGATAACGCTTTTTGCACCCATTCCCTATAAAACGCCGTCCCACAGGTCATTCCTCTTATTTCTGTTATCTCATGTGTTGTTACTTGTATTTCTAAATTCCCTCTGTTAAACTTCATAATATCTAAGTTGTATTTATGTTTCTTTCTTTTCTCCTATATGTAGTAACTAGAGTGAGGCTTCTCTGATGAAGAATTTACTTTTCAATTTAACATTTCATTTTAACCATGCTCCGCTCACTCTTTATTATGATTCTTTCACCGTCAGATGCTTGGGTGCGAAACGGTGGATTTATCGTATTTAACTTATAACTTTTTAAATCCTAACAGGTCATTGCTAACATCTCATTTTTCTTTCTCCTTTTTATCTCTCTCTCTCTCTCCCGGGTGTCCTTGGATATTGCAGCTTTGCCTACCTCAGTTGTCCCCCGGGCGTACGTCACGTTCGTGACTTTTTTTTCACGGCGAACATAATGTGACCTCGCGCGCGCAGATTATGCGTCACGGCGCGCGGCGCGTGTTTTGAGCGCGCGCTGCGTCGCGTGTCGCGTCACGTGCACGGCGTGTGCTGTTACGTAGCGTGTTCCATTGTATTCATTTCCGTAATGTGTCCTTTTTCATTTCACACTAATCGTATAAGTTCGAAAAGGAATTGGGGGGCTGCTCCCGCCAAACCCCCTCCATTTTAGGCTCCGCCCACTTTTATCGACGTTCCATTTTTGGCTATATGGATATCAAATGACTCTAATTGTCATGTTCTGCACGATTTTGCAACTCCCGTTCTAATTTATTCGTTCCATAACAGTTTACGCAATAACCCCGATTTCCCGACTTTGAGGCTTCACAGCTTTCTTAGATGATCGGTTAGCCATATTTTAATCACGTTATTCTTACTCAGCTCGTCTAGATCTTTCATTTAAGATGTTGAAGTCGAAATTTAAATCATCCGGGAGGACAAGTTGCGTTACAGGCCTAAACCTAAATTGTTCAGTTTTCGGACCGAGGTCGCGAAAACTGAACATAATGACAGAACTGGATATCTTTTCACACCTGTTTTATAACGACGTTTTCCCAATTGAGCAGCATTACTGCCGCACGGGGCCTAAGCCTATTATACTTTTAAAGCGTGTAAGGGGTTCGGTTTTAACACACATACACGCACACGTACAGAAAAACAGAGATTTAAGCGAATTGTATAGAAAAGGGATACATAGTTGTATTTATTCTAAATTGTCTTTACATTGAATCTTTAGCTGTTTCGTTCGTCATATTGTCGGTGACAGAAGGCGTGATCCTCGCTTTCCTAAGAAATGAGGGCAATAAACCGCAGTGTTCGCCCACCTTTTGTTTCTGAACAAGTTTTCTTCAGTTTTCGTCTCCTTTTTTCAATTCCTTTTCTACCTCTCTTTTTGGCTGTTTTGTTCATGCTTCTTTCTTTATCCCGTTCAATTCGCAATTTTCTCGACTTCTTCAATTCCACCATTTCACTCAAAAATTTGGACCAAGAAAAACTAGTGGTCTCTGATTGTCGCTCACCCAACTTATCAAACGGCAAAAGTCTGCAAAAGTATTGCGCCTTCAAGCAGATGAAACTACCTCTCCCATGAATTATACACGTAAAGTGCTGAACCTACATCATGCAGACAATAAATTTCCGATTTTGATTGATTCAAAATCAGGTTGTTTACGCCAGTTACCTTTATTAACAGAAGAAAATTTTCATCGATAAATGCACAATTTAGCGAATGAATTTTTATCCTTAAAACAATTCTCTAAGTTAAAACAGTTTACCACCTGTCCTTATAAAGGCGTTGACATAGCTGTGTTGATGAATAAGACATTCCTTTCGTTCTGCGATATCTTAGTAGTTCAAACATTTTGTTCAAAATGGTATCTATCGTTAAACGGATTTCCTCCATATGCGGCCGATCCCCCGGATCAAAACGCAAACATCTGCAACAAACTATTGACGTGAATTAAAACTAAAC
This sequence comes from Oscheius myriophilus, assembly GCA_964057215.1. Classification (NCBI taxonomy): domain Eukaryota; kingdom Metazoa; phylum Nematoda; class Chromadorea; order Rhabditida; family Rhabditidae; genus Oscheius; species Oscheius myriophilus. Next base: position 2,934,216 of record OZ059902.1, on the reverse strand, counting down.
GATAGTTCTAATGAGAATGACCGGCCCGCGGGCCAAAGCGGTCCGAGCCGCGTGAAGTGTCGGCCGGGCCCGGCCCTTTTAGTCCGGTTGTATATTTAGCACTTCGGGACCCCGGTTAGCCAAGTTGTTTGCCCCCATCCACATAATATACGTTTTAGCATACTTTAGAATTTTCGAATTCCGCTAACTCTTTAAAAAAAATCTGTCACATATTTAAACTAACTAGGCGCGCATCCTGGGATGCGGCCTGCGGCCGTACCTTCACGCGGCCTTGCGGCCGCATACACGCGCGGCCTACGGGCACTAATTCTATAGCTTGCAGCCAGAATATTGAGGCCAGTCAAGGGCCGTGAAAAACGCGTGAAGAAAGTGTAAATTAGCGTACGCCGACCTTATCCTCCACCTCTCTGGAAATCAACGCATGAACCTACGCTGATAGACAACACACACACACACACACACACACACACACACACACACACACACACACACACACACACACACACACACACACACACACACACACACACACGCAATTTCACAGCGGGACAACAGACAGACAGACACACACACACACACACACACACACACACACAGAGGCCAGCCTTCGGCTTTCCTGAATAGTCTGGCTGCTCGTGGCCTGCGGCCGCTCGTCGGGGGCCACGCCCCCAAAATGAACGGTGAATCGGCCATATTCCGTCGCGTTTCCGTAACATTTACGTGGAGTAAGAACCCGTGAGAGAGAAAGTGAAGGAGACGACGCAGACACGTGGCGGACTCAGCGCAATTTCACTTAAGACACCACACACACACAAACACACACACACACACACACACACACATACACACACATACACACACACACACACACACACACAAAAAGACAGAGATTTAAGCGGATTGTATAGAGGGGGGATATCTGCGTTAACAAAAAATAGTCTCCCGACCGGGATCGAACCTTGGTCGCGTGGATGACAGTTTGACTAGGTGGTCCGAATAGGTGGTCGGAAGTGGGCCGGGCCAAGGATTTTTCAAGTCGGCCAGGCCCACCTGGCCAGCCTGTGAGAACAATTAGCTTAACTCACCTTTTTATAAGATTACTGAAGGGAAAACGAAAAACAAGATGTTCAAATGTTCCTTCAACAATTTCCTCTCGATTAAAAGGAGCTCGTTCTCTATGGAAAACCTCCCACAATACTCTGCCAACGCTGTATACATCAGTGGATTTGCCATATTTTCCGCTATGATTCAGCAGCTCTGGCGAGCAATAATGTTCGGTTCCGCAACTAAAGTATGAAACTACATTTACCACGCCACATGAAAAAACTTACGAAGTTGATAAGATACCAGCATCGAAGCCCCTTCCACAACCGAAATCGCAAAGAATCAATGGTTTGCCAACTTTGTTCCATTTAATAAGTAAGCTGTTTATATTATTTTAAGGTAAAATAAAACACATACTTGCTTGGTTTAATGTCTCGATGTACAATTTCCATTCTGTGTAGATAACTCACTGCTCCGGTCAAGTCATTCATCCAACTTATACCATCCATTACGTTGTAATTGTATTGCAATGTATTGTCGATGACAACTAAAATATGCACAACGCTTCAGAATGTTAGCAAAACGCCACTTTTGCCACAGGCAATGGAAAGAAGTTTAAGACACGTTGTCTCCTAGGTAGGTCGAGCCCCCGAAAAGAAGGAAAATTTTTAGTCTCAAAAATCTCGTTTATTCTGACGGTTTAATTTCACAGCAAAATAATGGAACGATGACCTGACAAATCATAGCTGCATTCACAATGAGGGTCGAGATGAGGGGTGGCTTCTGTTGATATTTTTTTCTGAAAGGGGCAATTTTTGACCTCCAAACTTAAAACCACGTTTTCACCTCTATGAGGAGGAAATCGTGGTCCCACTCAATCGATTTGCTTCTGGTTTTAGGCATGAAAAAAACAACAAAAATACAATTAATTGGGAGTATTTTTGCGCGAGTTATGTTGTATCACGCGCGAACCACAATTTAATCTCAAAATTGCAATCGATTGGAAGTGTACTTTCCGGAAATTTTTGTTTTAGCGCAAAACACCAATCTTCAAGCTACAGTGGTAAAAATGTGAAATATTGTGAAAAACACCTTTTTGGAAAAAAAAAGTTTTAAGTTTACCATCTTCCAATGAAAGTGGGATATAATCCATAATGTAGCCAATTCTGAAGTTTGGAATCGTATCGTGGTATAGGTATCCATGAAAACGAACAATTGCCTTGTGTCCTTGTGCCTAAACTGCTACTTTTAATGTCATTTACTAAATAATTACCTTTTTTATCAACTCAAGCTCCCGCTGCGCCGCCAACGACGACTGTTGATTTGTATGAAATTGTTTAACTCCTAGGCTAACGCCCGGAAAATTTTTGTGGTTCGTTCCAAAAACGATTCCCTGTTGCCCGTGACGAAAGCAGTGAGGATTGAATGGGAAATCTTTGAAACGATAGTGTATTTCGTCATGTGGTACTCCGCTATCGTCACACATGATCTGAACTTTTGAAAATAAACTGAAGGGAATTTGAAATCTTGAATACTACTCTTAAGTTATATGAAAGGAAACATACAAAAGTAAATAGTAATAAAACTCAACAAAATTGTGTTCTGTTTTCACAAAGAAAATTTAAAAAATGGCGGGAAGTAAAAGGTAAACGACGAAGATTTTGTTATCAAACGCAGGGCCCCTTTGTCAGTAACATCAAAACAAATATAAAAAAAGAACAAAGGGTAAAAGTACGACTTTTAGAGATACTTGATTTCCCTGATAGAGGGTTGGTATGCAAGTCTTTGTTGAGTCCGTTAAACATCATGCAGTTTGAAGTTAAATTTAGAAATACGTCATTAAGCTTTTTTAGTTCCATTTTGGTTGATTAGAAAACGTTTTACTTACAGTTAAACAATCATTTAAGGCAATTATATCAAAAATATCGTGTTCGCAACCAAAGATTTGCATACAGACAAAAACGTATTATTCCAATTTATCCACAAAAAACGGTAGTAAGTGAATGGTAGACATCGAGAGCATTTGCTATTGACTTTCTTATCAGTGTTCAGCAGTAATGAAAAACTTCACAAACAGACCATGTGAAAGGTTCGGGCTCCAGTTACCATACTATTCTAGTTTTGCACTCACGCACTCAAGCAAGGGGGGCTATGGGCCGGGCCTCTCTCCAAAAATTCACGGCCCGGCCAGGTCAAACATTCCAAAAGTTGAAAAAAAAAGTTTTTCACGAATTATGTGCAGGAATTGAGTTTGTGTTATACCTAATGTATAAAACAACTTTGGCAAAAAAGTTTTGTCGGCGGGGGATCGAACTGGGGCAACTTCGGATTACCAGTCCGACCTCTTAGCCACTCGGCCATGAAAAACATTTAAAGTTTATATAGGGTAGTTCGAATTCTCCTTCAAAGTATGTTGTTAACAATTAGAACTATGTTTTGCAACAAACAGAACTTAAAAATTATGACTTTGAAAAGAAATCAATTTCAAAATAGATTTTCAAAAAAAAGTGGGGCCGTCCGGACCAGCCCGTTCCCCTCAGATTTTCTCGGCACGTCCCGGCCCGGTCTGGACCGCTGATCAGCCTCCCCCCCCCCCATTTTTCCGTTCCAAAAACGTGCGTGAGCGGGAAAATGGGGGGGGGGGATTGAAACGCAGGGCTGGTAAACATCATGTAGTGTTTTTCTTTCGTTTTTTGGTTAGTAAATGCTGTTTGAATTGAACTATTCAAACTATAAATAAGCACATTTGGTGAAGGATGATGTTAGTCAGAGTGTAAAACCGAGAAATCCACAAGGTGAATAAAAAAGCGTTTTTACAAGTTTTGAAATACAAATCTTACAAATTTTCTATTTAAAGTACAAATATTGATCAAATCATTTTTATCTAAAATTAGTATCACCTATATGCGATCCACCTCTAACAATTGGGAAGTCGTGTCCGTTTATATGTCATGGTGTCCGACGCGAGACTGCCTACGTGTCTGCGTCTCCAAATTCCAGTTATCTCTCACCAAAACGTGGGCGTACCTCCACGGAAGGAAGGGAAAGGACAGAATTATCCTTAGTGCGCAGCTGATCATTTCCAATGGGTTGGTTCCCAGCTTCGGCCGGCGGTTTAGCAACAAGGCCACAGGCCGTCGAATTGAGCGGCCGAATTCCGGGAATCCGTGCGGCCGCAGGCCGTTGAATTGAGCGGCCGAAGGCCGCGAATCCGTGCGTCCGCATGCCGCCTAACGCCCATTCGGGGGCGAAGCCCCCGACGAGAAGCCGAAAGCCGCGAGGAGCCAGGAGTGAGGACAGCCGAAGGCGGGCCGTAACTCCTGGTTATAATACATTTCTCAATTTTATGTTTTGCAATTTTAAAAGCACAGCAGAAAGCGGAGATCGCCCTGCTGGAACATTACGCAACTGGGGCGGGACGTCTACCGTAACCAAAATGTGATAAACACAAAAGATGTCATTGCAAAAAAAAAAAAACTAGAACAAAAATAAAAACAAAACTGTTCGAAATAGTGTTCTTCTAAATCATAGAACATATATAGACTAAATTTTACAAAAAAGCGAAATTTTAGTGCACTTGCGCGCAGAACCTCAAAAATGCGAAAATTCGCGCTAGAAACTAAAGTTGTTCGCGTTTTTTTTGTAATCTTTTGAGTTAAAAACCGCAGAAAGAACTTTTTTTTGTTCGAAATGTTTATGATTTGATGCATAAAATGAAAAACAGAAATACAAAAATTCATGACCATTTCGAAGTTTTTGCCTTCTTGAACGAAAGTTTATCACTTTTTCGCGGTTTCTTTGTTAGATTTGGCCTACTGATTGTTGTGAGTTAAAAAAAAATAGAACATATTTCAAACAGTTATGCCCACTTTTGTGAAATTACAGCATCCTAGCGCAGCCCAGGTCAACAAATTTTACCTAAAAGTTTTTAGAATTTTTAGTCATCGATTCATGAGTTACGGCACTGTACTGTCATTGCAAAAGAACTAGAAAAAAAATATAACAAAAACTGTTTGAAATAGTGTTTTTTTTCAAAACCATACAACACATATAGACCAAATTTTACAAAAAAAAGCGAAATGGTAGTGAACTTCCGCGCAAAAGGCTAATGACCTCAAAAAACGAAAATTTGCGCTTGAAAATAAGTTGTTCATATTTGCCTTAAAAACCACCGAATGAGCTTTTTGTTTGAATTTTTCTGAGTTCCCGCATTGAATGAAAAATAGAAGCCCGTAAAAGTCTGTGCCCATTTGAAAGTTTTTGCCTCTTTTGCCAAACTTACAACCTTCGCAGTTTCTATGCTTGATTAATTGAAATCCAGTCATGGGATTAAAAATTAAACAATTTCGAATAACTTGGCTCTATTTTCTAAAATTTGATTATCGCAAGGTTATTCACCAATCATGAGCCAAATTATAGACTCAATTATCAGACACTGGCCTGCAAAAAGATTCTCAATTTTTTTCAGAGAGTGTCGAAAAAAACATTTTTAATGATTTTTTTCAGAAGTCTGTTACTATTACAATTCCTCCGCACAAGCGCGCTGTTGTGAAGCAGCTTTTCCTCACCTGTGACGCATACCGTATGGGCGTCGCCGCAACCATCGTTCATCAGTGAAAAGTGATAGGAAGATCAAAAATTTTTGTAGCAAAACGATTTTTATTGAACACTAAATGTATATCGTTTCGCACATTTAGAATACACTTAAAATTGAGAGAAAACGTGCTGAGACACATTTTGAAGCAGTGGTGTATCGAAGGCAAAAAGCATCCGTTCGAACATCTGCCTCAAAAAGCTACTATGGTCTTTTTATTAAAAAAAAACGGCTCCGGAAATTTAAAGGCTAGAGTAAACTGGTCCCTCCGCTTCGACCAAGGGTGGCTACGGGCCTGGTCGGGCCGGGCCGCCCCTTTCTTCGAAAATTCACGGCCCGGCCCGGCCCGAGGTCAAAAATCAAAAAGTTGAAAAAAAAGTTTTTCACGAATTCTGTTCAGGAATTGTGTTTCTATTGTACCTAATGTATAAAACAACTATGGCAAAAAACTTTCTCAGATTTTCTCGGCCCGGCCCGGCCCGCTGATCAGCCATCCTTGGCGGCGGCTAATAGCTTGTTGACCTGGCATTTCGCCAAGGCTCCTATGGGCAGCCGGTTTACGTCCGCAAGGTGCAGGGATCGGCGGTGGGTACTTCCTTTCTTCTCTTTCCTACTGTGTTCCAAGCTTGTTTGTTGTTGTGCGACCTGTCTGTTGGAAACAAACAATTTTTGTATTCGAAGTGATTTAAAGGAGCAGGAAGGAGGGTTTTCATTTCATTTTTGATCGGATACGGTCGGATATTATGCGAATCAAAAATGCTAAATTGTCTCGCACCCTCCTCTTTTCCAGAGTTATATTATCCAATGAAAATGAAATTTGGCTTATCAGCCTACCTTGTAAACGCCGGACACGCAGAGCGTACTGCCCATAGACGGAGACCCGTTTTTGACGACTTTGAAGCGTATTTTCTCGAAAACGGTATATTTTCGACCCACAGTCATATACATTTTCATGATCAGCGAATTTTTCTCTCCCAATTGAGCCAATGTTGTAAAACCCGCCTGACTGTCCCTTTAAGTTGATAAAAGAATGTTCCCAAAATATGACTGTCACGTATTTAGGTAAACTTAAATAAAAAAATTTATTTCGGTGTCATTTGATCATAGTAATGCTTTATTAAAATATTTATCAAACAACCATGTAAGCAAGAATGAGTTTTTGGTTACTTTAATTTGTTGTATTTCTTTTTTATGTTTGTTCATTATTCTGTTTTATTCCAATTGCTTTGGCTTGTTGCTGATTGTCTTTGATTCACTGCGTTCTGGATGGAACCTCCAAAAAGCATGGCTTCTCCTGAAAAATATTTTTTTTAATTGGGTAAAAATCGAAATGATTCGAAGAATGTACACTTCGAACTTTACTTGTGTGTAGCACATATTTGTTGCAAAACGGAAGAAAAGATAAACAGCGGCAACCCGCCCGTGGAAACAGATTATACCAGGCCATAAACTTTTTTGTTGCACTAAATGTTTTTCTTGAAGATCTAGAATCTTGGCAAGTTTCTTTATAATCATTACGAAAATAGTTTTGAAAATAAATGCCCAAAGTGTACTTTAGAATTTTCGACGTTAAAAAAATTTCAATTTAGAAATTGCACTTTGTAGACAATGAATGTAATTTTTGAAAATAGCATAAAAAACTGACTGGAAAAACTCCATTTAATAATTGAACTGAAAAAACTCATAATCGCGTCTAAAACATCGAAACGCAGCGAAAAACTTGAATTTACACACGTTTTTGGCTGTTTTTGCAGAGTTAATAAGATATTTAACAAAATAGTCGTCGAAATTTTTCATTTTTAAAAACTTCTCCGGTGCTGAACAATGCGAATAATTCGATAGTGTATGTAACCTTCCTGCCTGAATCGTTGACAAGGGGTCAAAATCGCCAAAAACCTGTTTTTCGGACGGTTTTTGAAGCTTAACTTTTTAAATGATGACATATCGTAGTATCCTCAAATGGTAAAGTTTTTGGAAATGTAATCGTCTACAAAGTACAATTTTCCAATTGAGTTTTGGTTAACGTTGAAAATTTTACAGTTCCCTTTGGGCACCTACCGTAATCCGGGTCAAAAAAAAATCAATATCAGTCCAAACGTTTCATTTCAAAAAATTTTAGGTCAAATACTGGCTGTGCGCAAAAATTCAGCCAAAACGAAGCATTTTGAAAAGTTAATTCAGTGCATTGTAAATGTTGTGATTTAGATCCGAAAACTGAACAGTTCAACTTAAAGCATAAAATTTACCATTGGTAGGTGAAAGAACTTTTACTTGAATTGGATCCATAATAACTAACATGGTGCAATCCTCCTAAAACAAATATTGAGTTCGGTAAAATGCTTATTCGTACCTCCTTTCCATTCTTGACAACGTGATGTTTTATCAGTCGGGCGATTCGTACACCTTGAAACTCTTCTGTCTCAGTTGCCGAGAAGGCATCTTTGTCAACTGCCGCAAATACTGTTTCGCCCGCCGTGGATTCATTTCGGCAAATGATTTCAAAATGAAGAAGAACATCTTTTATCTCGTATCCCAGGTGTTTATAGGAGTATAGAAGAATATACGCGCGTTCTGCTCTTCTCAGATCGAATACTTCTTGTGAGCTGACCGGGAATGCAACATTACACTCCTGAAGTTTATCCGCCATTTGGCAAAGGAGTTGAAGTCTTTTGTTGTAGGAGAAAAAGTGTTCAATGATGTTGTTGCGTGTCTGTGAATTAAAGTTGCCTTCGAGCAACTTTACCTGTTCTTTTTCGTCTTCTTTACCTTCCCTGATAGCTTGGATGGTTTTACCAATTGTTCTTTGTACAGCGTCTTCAAACCGCTGTAAGTCCCAATCCTGTGATTTTACAGGATTGAGCCTTGCCAAAGTTTCCATTTTCTCTTTGAAAGTTCCGAACGGCATATAGTGTTCCCTCACGTTTCTTTGGAATTCGAAATATTTTTCAATATACCATGGTATGAGGCTTAATGGTCTGTATATGCCTTTGCATTCTTGAGCTTGAGGCAACTTCAGCAAACGACCAGCCACATTGATGTCCAGCAAAACGTAGGCAATATTAACCTGATTGTACTTGTTTACCGCCTTATCAGCAAAGTCTTCGATCCATGCTTTCAAATCTTCAATTCTTGAAAGGCATTTAGTTTCTCCATCTGACGAGATGTCGGAAAACACCTTGATTCTGACTCCAGGAAAAGTTGTGTCTTTTGTTGAGCTTGTGAATCCCAGTGTAGTGGAATAACAGATGTCAGTATACATGTTGCAGCCTTTTTGAACTCCGACAACTACGTGCGTTGCTCCAACAGGAATTTCCGGGTCTTCAACGCATTCAGAAACTTCTTCTTTCCCAAGATTCACAGTTTCTGTCCCAGTTTTCACTCGTAGAGTTCCAACGATATGTTTCCAATCAGAGAAGCTTCTTCTCTCTTCAATGAAATATTTCGCTGATCCAGACATTTCAAGATTTGACGTTAAACAGCTCAGTAGTAACTCTGGTTCCATTTGTACGGCCATACACACATCCATTTCATTTGACACGGTTTTCAATTCACGGGTCATAAAAAGACACTTTGTTCTGCTCTCGTTAGGACAGCCTCTGAAAAATAATTATTCTCTGGAAACCCTCCAAATGTATTTTTCTTTCAAATATCCATCTTTCAGTTAAAAGTCAGTTTTCTGAAAATGTTGCCTAAACGCCAAATTTGAGATGACCAGGCATGCCCACGGCCCGCACCCTCCTGGCCCTCCTTGGGCCTACGGCCGCAACGACAAGCGCCCTTCGGCCGCTTAGTTAAGCTGCCTGCGTGCCATCAAAAAACGTTTTCAAACGAGTTGAAACTCGGCCTACGGCCGACCTCCCTTTTTGTGGAAATGAACGTGAGGACTTACGCTGATAGACAACACACTGAAACCATTGCGTCTTATTATAAGGGATAAGAGGATCCCAAAGATCAAAAGTTGCTGGTGTTCATTTTGTTACTTAAAAAATCATTGTGATTGAACTAATTTATTCTCTTAAAGACATAAAGACTTCGATATAATTAGTTTACAAGGGAAATAGCTTTTCAAACCAACTTGTTGAAGATATTTCCTGGAACGAATGTATCCCGTGTTGCATCGTAGAATGCCCCGAGACGTTCTTGACGTCCAAGGGCTGCTCTTCTTATTGTTGGGTTCGTTTCTGCTTCTGAAAAAATACTTTTAAAACCAAACTTTGTTTTGCCAAATAAGGACAAAAAGTATATTCAAAACAGTCCGTATATACTCCTTGCCCATCGAGCTTGGAAGGAGCATTAATATACCTGCGCATTTGCCGAGCTAACGAGCATGCAAAACTTGGAGACGCAGACATTGTGCTGCTTCTTTTTATTGGGCCCCAAAATTTTCAGAAATTCATCTGTCTGCTTCTGGCATGGAGAGAGAAATTTTTCCGTAAATATTTTTCCGTATACTCATGGGTTAATGTAATCAAACTCACTAGGGAATGGCTCCAACCGACCTCCGGAGATTCTGAACGAGGTATACCATATTCGATGAGTTACGGAATGGAGAGTTCACAAAAAAATTTTTAGCTGCTGAATGGCCTTTAGCGCCGAGAAATCATCGATTTTCTGCGCGCGGTGCCGACCATTTTTGGAAGCCGGTGGCTCAAAAGCGGCGCCGCGGCTGCCAAAATCAGCGGTTCGGTGGTTCAGTGCCAAGCGCCTCCCTTCATAAGCAGACTGTGGTGGGTTCGGTCCCCCTTACTGCCAAACTTTTTTGTCTATCTTTTTATTTCTTTAAAATGTGATATAACAACATAAAAACGTTTTGCCGACGTATAATTCGTATTTCAGCGCGTAACAAGCACTTTTGGACCATTGGACCAAAAAAATATTTTTGTTTTTTTCACTATATTCTTGCCGTCTTGACCTGCCTTTACGTTATGAATGTTACAACAAAATTCTTTTAACAACAAATTTTTTGTCAATATTAAAGAAATCTGTTTTCCACTATTATTTGATATTTTCTGCTTTTTAAACACCTTGAGCCAACGAACGCAGGAAAAATTGGTGAACTGTCATGGGGGCGGAATATAACTTGCTTTGGTGAAAGGGAAAAAAGAATCTTTTCCCATAATGTAACCCCTGTATGTGAAAATTTGGCGTTATGGCGCAATTGTTTCTTTAATATTGACAAAAAATTTGTTGTTAAAAAAATTTTGTTGTAACATTCATAACGTAAAGGCAGGTCAAGACGGCAAGAATATAGTGAAAAAAAACAAAAATATTGGTAGTATTTGCATAGGCAGCCCCATTCGCACCATGGGTAGCTACAAGGATACCTTCAATTGAATTTTAATTAAACTTAAAGCACTTTTTGCCGTTATGATTAAAGAAGTGTGTTCAAAAAGAGGTTCAGATTGATATTATTAATGGAATTCGCACAAAACGACCACCAAAGCAGCCGAAAATGCGAAATTTTGGCCTACTTTTACCAAAACGAAACGGGTAGAAAAACTAGTTTAAGATCGACTTCACTTATGTTCTCCGCTAAAGCTGGTAACGTAATGCTGTTCCAGTAGATTTTAAGCACAAATAAGCGCTGTAAGATACAGAATCCGAATGGGGCTGCCTGTGCAAATACTACCAAAATATTTTTTTTGGTCCAATGGTCCAAAAGTGCTTGTTACGCGCTGAAATACGAAATATACGTCGGCAAAACGTTTTTATGTTGTTATATCACATTTTAAAGAAATAAAAAGATAGACAAAAAAGTTTGGCAGTCAGGGGGACCGAACCCACCACAGTCTGCTTATGAAGGGAGGCGCTTGGCACTGAACCACCGAACCGCTGCTTTTGGCAGCCGCGGCGCCGCTTTTGAGCCACCGGCTTCCAAAAATGGTCGGCACCGCGCGCAGAAAATCGATGATTTCTCGGCGCTAAAGGCCATTCAGCAGCTAAAAATTTTTTTGTGAACTCTCCATTCCGTAACTCATCGAATATGGTATACCTCGTTCAGAATCTCCGGAGGTCGGTTGGAGCCATTCCCTAGTAAGGGGGGGTGGCCTCAATTTGGCCGAAGTAGAATTGGCTAAGAGTATGTATATTTTGAACAAAATAGGAAACAAACTAAAGTAAGTACCCGCCGCGGACCCCGGCACTTTGCGGACCTAAAACGTTCTTTTTGCACCGAACCGTTTACGATTTCAAGTATATATAAATGTTTTAGGGAGAGACTGTGGCTTTGGGACATTAATTGCAGTTTGATTCAAATACCGTAGCGCCTTGGTGAAACAAGTAACGCTAGAGAATTAAAGAAACGACCATATAAATAAATCAGTAATAACGATTTTTCGCTTTTTAGACCCAGATTTGACCGAACATGTGTAGAAACTGCAGTTATGTGCGCCCAGCGTATAAAAATATCAAACCAAAATTAGACAAGTAGACCTGGAAATTCCGAAAAAAAAAATATTCATATAATTTCATTCGTACCTAATCAATACAAAAATCAAGCATCATGCTGTCTCCAGTCTTCCCAATTTTACGAGAGAAAAAAATCCTTATGAACTTACGTGAACTTTCTGGAAAGCTGAATAAATCTTCCAAATAAGCGCCTTCCCAAAGATTCATCTTAATGTTTGTTATGTAACTGATGAAATTATTCTACCTTGTTCAGAGCACTATTTATGTCCTGGTGACTTGTTGTTGCATGTGACACAACCTCTGTTATCGGCTCTATGAAACAATGTGGACCGATAATGGCCCTCGATATCTGAAAATTTGTTTCTTGCATTCAAGGTACATTTTTACTGCATTATACAGACGTACATTCTCCAGAACAATTTCATTTTCTTTCACTCTCGGCATATCTTCCTCTTCGTCCTCAGACATATCCTAAAACTTGTCTTTGCAGGAAATCAGAACCCCATACGGATGCACTCATTGGCGATAAGCCTTCCTCAGAAAACTCTTCCTCACTGTGGTGTTCAACCAATATGATATCTTCGAGATCTGAAACCTCTCATTGTTATCTTAACTTCTTTTTAAGCGTACTTTTCACAATTTGCTTAAAAACATTAGTTAGCTGTCTCTCCATTTCACGAAACGCGAATAATTGCCAAACTTCTCCTTGTGAAAGAAAATTTCTGAGTTTTCTTTTCTCCAGTATCTCCAATAACTGTTGAATCTAAAATAGTCATTCGTTGTTTGATTTTTCAAGAAGACAGTTACTCCGATCAGGCGATGCTGTACATCTGACTTGAGCAGATCAAACTGAACTTTTTGACTTTTAAGTTCCTAAATGTCAAAAATGTAGCTTAAAAAAAAGAGGGAAACACACCAGAATAAGTGACCGCAGAGCATCGTTTCGAAGAGCTAAAACAAACTGTTTGATTGTTTTCTTGGATCCACTTACGGGGCAGGTTTATTTGTTTCGATGGTCCTTTGAGTACGTTCGAGTTGAAACACTTTAGGTAACCATCTGTAACATGTTAAGCACCACATAAACGATTTGGGTTTGATTTTTCGTTTTTGAAGGATTATAAGCTATATATCCATACTGCTTGCGAACTTCGACCCCTAAATTAGGGGGCATACTGCCGCAACCACAATCGGCCTTCGGCCACTCAAATAGGCGGCCTGCAGCCGTACTTACACACGGTCTTTGTCCGTTCAATTTGTACGCCCGCGGCCGTGCCTGCACACGGGTTACTCTCTCCTCGGTCTACGGCCGTGAAAAAGACGCAAAGAACGTTTAACTTGACCTCCCCTCCCCTATAGATAAATTAGCGTCTTATTATATAAATGGAACTGCGTGAGGGGCTGCTCCCTCAGACCCCCTTCATCGTTACATAAGAGTGGTATATAATCAATTGAATATATCTGTCGCCAAAAGAGTATATTGGGCGAAAAGCCGCTTTTTCTCTGCGTCTCGGCCAGATGCACACTATTTCCGCATGTGCATCGCGCGATTGTTGCACTAAGGCCATTTTGGCAGGATGCCTGATTAGCGGCGGCCATATTGGAAAGTTTTATCGCGATTTCTATTGCTACATTCTTAGCCTGCACGCGCTTCTACTGCGAAATCCTAAAGGTCTAGCTGCTTTTGTTGAAAAGGGCTGAAGTTATACGCACTTGCAAAATGCTAAGAAAAAACGCGCTACTACTGTGACATCCGGAGCTATACACGCGTCACTCGTCGATTGGTACCACTTTCTGCTCAACTAAAAATTTTACTTTTTTTTAGAAAAGTTCGGGCACGCTTTCGCTACGAGACCTCATGCCGAATTTTGGGCCTTCTTATGCCAAGTGAAACAACAGAACAAGACAAAGTCTCTAGAAGAATCAAGCGGCCCTCCAGTTTCTCAGAGATTAAAAGATGGGCGTAATCGGTCCACTCGGAGCTGAGATATGAAATGTGGCCACACGGTCATAAACTCACGAACAGGACGGTTGATTATTATACCCTTAACGTTTTCAAAGATTGGTAGCCTTGCATAAAGTTTTTTAGGATTTCAAAGCATTTACGTTCTTGCCAATCCGACTTCGGCCAAAAACTTGCACGATAGACCACTTTTGGTTTATGTGGGTAATTTGAACATCAGAATTAGAATATTCTCACTCATACTTATGTGAAGCCCTCAGAAAGGTTTGTGGAAAAGTCAAACCCGAAGAGTTTTTTGTTGCCGTGTTTGACCTAAGTTTTTGAAATGCAAGAACGGGGGAATCAGACCATCCTTTATAAAATTTTAGGGTTTATATTCTGTCTGTTCGCAGCGCAACGAAATTTGCATAAAGGTACACCCTCCATTTGCCCCAACCCGGCCATGGGGAACATTACTTTTAAATGGATAGAACAAAGCGGCCGCAGGCTGTATACATGAGCGGCTGAAGGCTGCGTACCTAAGCGGCCGCAGGCCGCCTATATTAGCAGCCGAAGGCTGCGTACCTAAGCAGCTGCAGGCCGCCTACATGAGCGGCCGAAGGCCGATCCCAGAAGGCGTAGTCCCTACAGCGGGGCTTTGGCTTCTGGTTTAAAAACGTTTGAATAGCATCTGTTTCTGATAATATACATAGAAAGCC
>OZ059902.1:2854172-2894172 GCA_964057215.1 Oscheius myriophilus | reverse complement strand
AAGGCCTGTTTTCGTTACAGAATCTTTGAAATCTGAAATTATTTAAAGGGAATCTCAAAGGGTCATATTCATTGCTTACTTTTAATTATCGATTGGACAGCGTAGCCTAATGTTTGGCGACACTCGGTTACAAATTCCACTTCTTCTTGCTGATTTGGTGATAGTTTGCGCTTGCTAATGATCTCCAAGATTGAGTCAATCTATAACACCGAACGGCACTCGATTTGTGTTGAACTTACTTTATAACAAAGGTCGTTGTTTTCTGTTTCCAAATTGGTTATCGATTTGTCTAGTTCCTGAATTCTCTGAAAGCATTGTTCTTTTTGCATAATTGTCGACAACCCACGTTGTGGTTTTTGTTGATAATGAGTTCCGTTTTGCTTCTATTTTTTGCTGACGCCTTTCGATTGCTTTCCTTTTGCATTTCGTAGCGATCCTCACGGTTTTCACAAGGTTCCATCCTTTGTCCTCGCAGTGAGTGATTGCCTAATTGGGCAAATTGCAATTTTTGGGGAAAATGCTATTTTACCTGTGCGGGACGTGTACGGAAATTAGCAACGTACTAATGGCGTCATGATTTCGTATGCTTCTCGAAGATTATTAATCTCGTCGAAGAGAGCTAGAACAAATGAAATCTCCAAATCATTCATACTTGTTTTGGTTTTACGGCTCGCAAACGAAAGGTTGTTTTGCTTGTTTGTACTCGTGCATGTTTGGGTATGTTTGTGTGAGTGTGTGTATGTGTGTATAAGTGTATGTGTGTGCGTCTATGCGTGAGTGTATACAGTGTGTATCATAAATATAAACCCACCCCCCCCCCCCCCATTTTTGCTGCAAAAACATCTTTTTGGAAAAATTTTCGAATGAGCCGTTAACGAGTTGTCGTCTCTGCGTGCGCGAAAGTTTACAAGAAAAGTTTACAAGAAAAGAAGAGAGACAGAGAGACAGAGAGACAGAGAGACAGAGAGACAGAGAGACAGAGAGACAGAGAGTTAGATTCACAGGGGAGACAGAGAGACAGAGAAAAGACATACAAATAGACAGACACAGAGACAGACATAGATACATACAGGGAGACAGGCAGAGACAGACAGACAGACACATAGAGAGAGAGCGAGCGAGAGAGAGACGGAAAGAGAGGTGCATATCGAGGAGGAGGAAGAGAATGAACTGGGTTTTTTTCACGTAAAACTCACATAACGGACGGAAAGCAAATCATTGACAGACCGATTTCACCCTCTCCCTTTGGGGAAGTGAACGCGTGGTTACACTAAACTACATTGAAACTTTCTTTAGTGTACTAATAGTGAACTTTAATAACAAATAAGTCATGATTGAGAGTTTTCAAACGGTCAAAAAACGTGAAAAGCAGGGGTTTCGGCTTAAATAAGATACTGGGGACAGTGGCGACCCAAATTTTATACGCAGGTTCCGATTATTACAGTTACAATTTGTCATAACTGTTTTCGCGCCCGAAAACAGCAAAAATAAAGGTGGGTCTATGTTTATGATACGCACTGGTGTGTGTGTGCGTGTGTGCGTGCGTGCGTGTGTACGTGAGTGTATTACTGTGCGTGTGTGCGTGTGAGCGTAAGGGAAAACGTAAAATGACCGTCATTTGATTCGATTATATCCGGAAGCAGGCAGGGAGCACCTAGAAAATGGCGACAGCCAAAGGCTGCCGAAGTTAAAGGGACAGTCAGGCAGGTTTTACAACATTGGCTCAAATAGGAGAGAAAAATTTGCTGATCATGAAAATATATACGACTATGGGTCGAAAAATTAACGTTTTCGAGAAAATACGCTTCAAAGTCTTCAAAAACGGGTCTCCGTCTACAGATTTGTAGACGGCCAGTACGCCCTGCGTGTCCGGCGTTTACAAGGTAGGCTGATGAGCCGAATTTCATTCTAATTGGATAAGATAGCTCTGGAAAAGAGTAGGGTGCGAGACAATTTAGCGTTTTTGATTCGCATAAATTCCGACCGTATCCGATCAAACATGAAATGAAAACCCTCCTTACTTGCCCCTTTAAGCCGTAGAGCAGCTAATTGACCCCGAGATCCAGGGGAGGAAGACAAAGACCGCCTTACCCGGAAGGAAAAGAGCCGCATGGTGGGGCTTTTACTTTTGGTATACAAAAAGTTTTTTATACCGACTTACTCAAATTTCGGTCTGTTTTGATTTCCCAAGGCTTCGAGGCGTGATATTTGGGACAACTGAAAAAATGAAGTCAACAAAAAAGGCACGAACCATTGTCTTCAAATGCTGACCACAAATTTCAAGTGAGGCTCTTCGTTTCGTCAGTTCGTTGATCTCCTGTAAATATAAAAATAAATTTGTTTGTAATTGTTCTTATCTACCTAACTCCCAATTATCATTCAGTTGAATTCTTTTTACTAAACCTTTTTTTTTATGAACACTGTGAAAATTTCAAAAACCGGCATATGCTGAAAGCTTTGGGTCAATTTGTATTTCCAACCAAGGTTCTTTGAGTATGTCAAAATGCAAACTAATCAATAATTTTGTTAATAAAGTTGATTTCAAAAAAAAAAGAATATAATTATCGTACACACCTAGGGGCCGCAAAGGCGGCGCCGCGATGGCAGCCCGATTTGTTAAGAAATTTTGGTTTTTAAACCGCGCGCGCCCAAATAACTCTATCTTCTATAATAAACCGCAAACTATCACGTAAACTTGAGACGGACAAAACGTTGGTGATGTTTGTTTGGCAAAATATCTTGATTTTCACAGTGAAAATTCACTTTTTTGCCCGTTTTTGCCAATAAAATTATCACCAGAGGCGATCCGCACGATTTTATTGTTTATTCTAGTGAAGAATCGCATTTTCAAGCATATGAAAACAAAAAATAAAAAATCTACAATCGCACATTTTTTTAAGCAGCGTTTATCTACTTTAGAGCGCTATATTTCGGCGAAACATCGTCAAACTGTTCATTCTGCTAAGAAACCTGATTGAGAGAACTGTTTTACGTTTATAGAAATTATAAAAACTAACAAAAATCAATTATCCACGAAAATAAACAGCTCCAAATGGAATACACTTTCAGGCTGATTTGCCATAATTGCACAGTGCAGCTTACACACGGTCGATCCGCGTATTTTCTTTTCTGATTATTGTTTATTATTCATTTATACAGTGTTTAAAAGCAAAAAATGAAAAATCCACCATTGCACATTTTTGTAATTTGATTTTAAAAATGAGGTTTTTGAAGAACATGACGGTAAACGCGCTCCACCGAACAGCGCGAATGCAAAATTTTCAAACTTTTGATTCAGCAGTACTCGTTTGTTTTATGAAAATGCAGCTTTAGGTGGTCTTCTCGGACGGTCTGCCTCGTCACCCCCTGCTTCGCACTGCAAATTTTAACTTATTTGTAGCTATTTATCTGTGTGTTCGGGTAAAATCATCACTATCCAGTGATTTTCCATTGAAATCCGACGAATCGACGACAAGGAGATGTTTATTTGAATATTTCCGCAATACTTCGTGTTTATTTTGCGTTAGCACATGATTTTTAATCCCTTGTGCTTGTTTTCGTTCCAAAATTGTGCGCAAAACATTGTTTTAAGGTGCTGTGCGCTTCGGCTTCTGCAGTGTAGGCAAAGCGCGCGCCTTTTCGGTTGATATGGCTTCGTTTTCACAGAAATCGGGGTAAAATAGCAAGGAATCAATCACCTAACTGTAAAATGTCCAAAACTTAATTAATGTTCATAAATACTCCCCTTTAACTCTCAAAGAGTCCCCAGAAGGTATAAAAGCGTTTTCTTTTGCCAATGTGTGTCATATGGCGTAGAAAAAACTTTTTACTAATATATTTTACATTTTAAGAATATTTCGTGCAGAAAAACAACCGAAAAAGAGTGTTTTCAGGCAAAAACTCTAAATTCGGTGGTTTTGGCGGGGTGCCAGTTGTTACTGGGGCGCGTTTGCCGCATGTTTTATTTAAAAAATGGAGGAAAATTCAACTTTCAGGGTGAATTGTGACAAATCGGCTATTTATTATCTATTATTTTTGGTATTAAAAATAAGTACATACAAATTATAGTATTTTTTTATTAACTCATCCTGCGTTTGCGCTTTACAACGACATGTTCACAGTGATTGAATGTCTACATCACAAACGCTGTTACATTCAAATGCTCCCCAAACACGAGTTCTGGAGGTAAATAATCATTTAATGTACTTTTCGTGACCACATTCACTGACTCTGTTCAGAAAAAAGAATCATACCTAGGTGGTGTCACTCACATTTATGAGATAAATTGCATTTTATGAAAGGCTGAAGTGTGTCTACTTTGAAATTATGCCACAAAAAATCGGCAATTTGAAACTGAGCGCATCTGGCTTTAAAATGATCCAAATTATTTAAAGTTTTATTTGCAATGCTGAAACGCAGCGTTTGTCAGTTGTAAATACGTTTTGCAAGAAAAAACTGATTTTTTCGACTTTGAGGGGGAGTATGACATGTTTCCATTATTAATCTGTCAACAAACGGTACACCAATCGAAAGATCGTTTCATTCGGTCCCATATTCCGTCTTTAAAAGTGTAAAAAGTTTGCATTCGCGCGTTTTGAAGGGGTAGGCCCAGGAATTGCCTCCCTTTCGGCGGAGGAAAGTGGGCGGGGCTCGGCGCCTATGCACATATAATATGTCGTAAATTTAATTTTTTGTAAAAATTACCGGGGGACCAAATCCAGCTGACACCGTCGATTAATATGAATTCTACAATGAAAGAGATAAATAAACTAATTTTCCCCCTTTATATATTGAAAATCACTCACGGTGGGCGACATTTTCT
The DNA here is from genome assembly GCA_964057215.1 of Oscheius myriophilus. Lineage (NCBI taxonomy): Eukaryota > Metazoa > Nematoda > Chromadorea > Rhabditida > Rhabditidae > Oscheius > Oscheius myriophilus. The sequence continues at coordinate 2,889,350 of OZ059902.1, read as the reverse complement.
TATAAAACGTTTCCTTCGCCCTTCGCCTTATTCGTGCACGGTCAACTGCCTCAATGTGAGAAAATTGGCTGAGTATTCTTCCGCCCTACCTTCTTTCTCGATTTCCCCTCGCGGTCCATTCATACAGTTTTTCCTAAAAATAAAGCATAAAAAGGTTTTCAAAAGATTAACTTTGTATTAGGACTATCGCAGAACGGGTCAACGATACAATTTGAGAAATACCTGATAAGAAGAATCGATCACTGAGAGAAGCAAGCAGAAACAAAGTCAAAGAGAGGTACGGAGACATAGAGAGAGAGACAGCAACAAAGACAGAAACAGATAGAAATTTAGAGCAAGAGGTAGAGAGAGAGAGAGAGAGAGAGAGAGAGAGAGAGAGAAATCGGATGAGACGACGTGACCGGTTGGAGGAAGGAAGAAGGGAATTATGGGTGGAAACTACAATAATCTAGCTCGTACGCAGGTTATCACGTAAGGGTAACACACACCATAGCGTTTTATTATTTTATAAAGCTTTTTAATAGAAATAATGAAATTTTCCCATTTGAGCGCTATAGTCGAGAAGATCAAAAAACTACTAAAATGGCCATCCTTAGCAAAAAAATAAAATTCTAACTTTCTTTCTAAACAAAAAATGTTTAATTAGGGTCATTCGGAAACAAAACCTTCGTCCATAAACCAAAAAAAAATTGAACCACACATAAAATTACCGCATCTGGACCATTTTGAGCAAAACTAAAGTAATCAGAGGTGACCTACCGTAGCCCGGGACCGAAAATCGATAAATGTCTAAAAGCTTCAAGATAGTGACACTTATATTTGACAAAGTTTGAGCAAAATCCATGACATCGTGTCGCAAGGTCATAATGAGAGCTCGACTGTGACAGAAAGCTTGTCTTAAATGGACCGTCAGGGAGCTTTTCATTTCCATTTTCATCTGGTACGGTCGAAAATATACTAATTATATATGCTAAATTGTCTTGAACACTCCTGATTTTCCGAGTAATCTCGTCCTATTAGAATGACTTCGAAATTAGGCTAGCTTGTAAACATCATGCATGCAGGCGTTGCGGCCATCCGCAGAATCTGCAGACAGTCGGCCGGCTTTGGGCACTTTGAAGCCATATTTCTCGAAAACGGATAATTTTGAACCCTATGTTGTAAAGAGTTTTTTGATCAGCTGATTTTTATCTTCTACATGAACCAAAGTTGCAAAAGGGCCCTGACGGTGCCTTTATGACGCAATATGGACCGACAAGGGTGCGATCCCGGAAAAATGGATTTGGATGAAACTGTGAAAATTAGTTGGTTAGGAAGTAAAAAGTCGCAAAACACACCTCTTTTTGAATGTTGATACCTTAAGGCCCTTAAGGAAACGTTAAAGGGCAAGTAAGGAGGAGCTTTTCGTTTCGTTTTTGATCGTATACGGTCGGAAATCATGCGAATCAACTATGCTAAATTGTCTCGCACACTCCTCTTTTCATAGCTATCTCATCCAATTAGAATGGAATTCTGTTGCTTTGCATGCCTTGTAAATGTCGGACACCCAGAAAGTACTGCCCGTCTACACATCTGTAGATGGTGACCCGTCTTTGGCGACTTGGAGAGAATTTTCTCGCAAACGCTAAATTTGCAAATAAAAGTCATATACATTTTCATGATTGACGAATCTTCCTCTCTTAAATTAGCCAATGTTGTAAAACCCGCCTGACTGTCCCTCTAAGGTCTTACATTTACATATCTCGCTTCAAAGTCAACGTTTTTGAGTTTTAAAAATAGAAATCGAAAGATAATTCAATATCCAAACTTTTCATAATCAAATACAAAATGGTTAGTTCAATTTCTAACTTTCAAACAATTGAAAAATTCCTGAAAAAGTCAAAAATCCATTATTTTTAACACTTTACGGCGAAGGATCCACCGCTCGTTTAACGCGATTACAACATTTGGTTTCTACGAGTAATTTTAAGCCAGAAAAGTTACTTTCTACTAAATTACAATTTCCTTATAGTGAAACCGCATATCGTTGAGCATTGTGAATAAGAATAGCGACAAATGTCCGAAACAAAGTGAAAAACAAAAAAATGGACGAAAACATTTTTTCATTTCTGATCAATTAATAATAACACAACATCCGTTGGCTCAAAATTCGTTCTTATCGAGTTCTTATCGCAAGGCGTATTCGACCAGCCAATACATTTTTTGTTTGTATCCTTTTTGTCGTATTTATTGTGATTTTCCCTAAATTAAAAGCATCCTTGTTCAGAAATCAAACGAGTTTATGGCACTTGAAGAAGCTACATTTGCTCTTCAAGTAAGCAAACCACCCAATTTGTTAAGAATGTTGTTTTGAGGATATTGGAGAAGAGGTAGAAGAGCAATGAAAAGAGAAACATGTTTCTCTTCGGAGACGTCGTGAAAAGAAAAAAGCGTTTTTGGAAAATGGTTCGAAGTCCCGATCTCTCTCTCTCTCTCTCTCTCTCTCTCTCTCTTTCTCTCTCTTTTGCTCTCTCACTGTCGATCATATGTAACATGAATAAATTTTTGAGTTCAACGTTAATTTACAGGAAAAGAGCCACTTAGTTTCCCTGGCCAAGTTATCTCAAGACCAAGGGTGGCTGATCAGCGGGCCGGCCCCACTTTTTTTTTTTTTTGAAAATCTATTTTTAAATGTAACTCTTTTCAAAGTCATTATTTTTAAGTTCTGTTTGTTGCACAACATAGTTCTAATTGTGCAAAACATAATGTGTGAAGGAGGATTAGAACTACCCTATATAAATTTTATATGTTTTTCATGGCCGAGTGGCTAAGAGGTCGGACTGGTAATCCGAAGTTGCCCCAGTTCAATCCCCCGCCGACAAAACTTTTTTGCCATAGTTGTTTTATACATTAGGGACAATAGAAACGCAATTCCTGTAGATAATGCGATGAAAAACTTATTTTCAACTTTTGGATTTTTTGACCTCGGGCCGCGGGCCGGGCCGTGAATTTTTGGAGAGCGGGCCGGCCCGTAGCCACCCTTGCTCAAGACATCGAGGAGACTTGCAGAAGATTGGTATTTTCGGCGATCATCTTATCTAATTATTGATTATAGCGCGAAGCAGTCATCACTTTGGAGGAGAGACACCTCGATCGTCTGCAAGGCATTTCTCCGAAAAACGACTTTGTCTAAAAGTCTAAATAAATGTCTAAAAAGTTTCAGCAAAATCCATGACATCGTGTCGCACTAGCGCCTTAACACTATTGATATTGCATCTTTTTACCGATAGTCATTTAAAGGCCTGGGTCAATTTTTATTTCCAACCTAGGTCCTTTGAGTATGCCAAAATGCAAACTAATCAATAATTTTGTTAGTAAAGTTGATTTCAAAAAAGGAAAATAATTATCGTACACACCTATTATTGTTTAAACTTAACTAAATGTCAAAAAAGGCCATTTTAAATGATTAGTTTTATTTTTTTCGAATCGTTTTTGCCTTGTTCAGCGAAAAGTATTTTTGGAATATAAATTCGTTGAACGAAAGTTTTGCACATACTTATATGCCGTAAATTTAATTTTTTTTTGTAACAATAACCGAGGGACCAAATCCAGCTTCTACCGTCGATTAATATGAATTCTAAAATGAAAGAGATTAAAAAACCACTTTTCCGCCTTTATTTATTGAAAATCACTTACGGTGGGCGACATCCTTTATAACAAAACCCTTCCGTGTCCGTCGTGGTGTATCTATCAGCGGAAGCCCACGTACATTTCCACCGAGTGCTAGGGTCTGTAGACCGACTTTCAAGTGCCTTACGTGATTTGCAAGGCCGAAGGCCGAGCAATGAGTGGCCGTAGGCCACGAATCTTTGCGGCCGCAGGCCGCCTAACTGAGCGGCCGCGGGCCGCGTGTTGTTGCGGCTGAAGGGCTCAAGCCAGGAGGGTGCGCGCCGTAGGCGCACATACCCGACTGGTTTTCTTATAAAACGCTTCCTTCGCCTTTCGCCTTTTCCTTGCAAGTTCCGCTGACTCACTCTGAGAAAATTGACTGATTATTCTTCCGCCCTACCGTCTTTCTCGATTTCCCCCCGCGGTCCATTCATACAGTTCATAAAGCATAAAAAGGTTTTCAAAGGAATAATTTTGTATTATTTTGAAATGCAAAAACAATTGTTCAAATTACTATTTTTCCGCAGTACGGGTCAACAATTTGAGAAATACCTGATAAGAGGAATCAATCAATGCTTCAAGACAACCACCACAACAAAACTTTATGTCGATGTTTGCTTTAATTGAAGGGACCATCAGGAGCCATTCGTGGTTGTAAATGAACCTTATGCAAATTGCGTTATTAAAATTGAAATGATTTTCCAGAACACCTTCATCAAGCGGTTGTCAAATTTTGCTATTCTGAAAAGTTCCCTGACGGAAACTATGTTGTAGACACAATGACAAAGAAACTTCAAAAAATATCATTATTTCCAGCCCAATTTGTCATATGTAAAGGGATAGTCAGACGGGTTTTACAATATTGGCTAAATCAAATAAGACAAATCCGGTGATCATAAAAAGTTTATGACTATGGGTCGCAAATGTTTCGTTTTCGAGAAAATACCTTTCAAAGTCCCCAAAAATGGGTATCCGTCTATAGAAGGCCCCCTGCGTGTCCTGTTTTTACAAGGGATGCAAATGGGACAAATTTAATTCTAATTGGATGAGATAGCTCAGAAAATAGGAGGGCGCAAGACAGTTAAGCGTTATTGATTTTTATAAGTTTCAACCGAATACGTTGGAAAATGGAGGGGAAACCCCCTTACTGCCTCTTTAACATGAGAGGGTGAATTATAAATACACTTAATAAGGGTTGGTGATGGTTTTAAAACCGGAAAGCTTAAAACGATCAAATTGTTCAAATTTTTTTACTAATATGTTATATTTTGCATTCCTACCGGAAAGCCGGAATTTCATTGCATTCAAACTATAAGACGGCGATAGATGATTAAATGCAAAAAGTGCGAATCTTTGAGAAATTGACAGCTGCGGAAAACGGAGTAACTGATAAGGTATACAAACACACAGCGAGGGAGTTAGAAAAAGGATTATTCATAGACAGTTTTTAAAGGATGAGGGAATATCTCCTACCACGTTTTACAGAGTTTCATCAATCTAATTAAAATGAGGAACAAAGGTGACTGCAGTTGTAAGCGGTTGTTTCCGAAAATTCGGGCGGTTACAGTCACGTATTATCTCCACATGGACACCCTCGCCTATCAGCCACTTGCCCGGAAAAAGTCAATAAATGACGAACCAACACCCCGGAAAATAAGCCTTTTCCCCTTTTCGTATTCAAATAGACAAACCCTTTTTGTAAAATGCAGAGAAAACAGGATCACATGAATGTCCTTTAAGGGACCGTCAGGGGCCTTCTGCTTTGAAGTTCTTTTTATTTGATTTTTTTTATATTTTATTATTTCAAGGTTCCCTATGTATGCGACAAAAAAGTACTTTTATGATGATTAAGATAAATATTTTGTCCCAACGGCATTCAGATAACGGGCCACGCGCACAGCGAACATCGCGGTGTTTACAGAAAAGTGTGCGCAAATCGGCAAGCAGTTTCCTTTGCGAATTTCAAACCTGGCTTTAATTTCAAATTAAAATGTGTATTTTAATCGTTTTTTTTTAACTTTTAGCACTGCTTAAAATAATCACACGCTAAATAACTGCTGTAAAATAAATAAATGTGCATAAACATAGCTGGGAGCCGATTTTGCTGTAGACAAATTGGGTCAGCGGGTTTCTCGTTCTGTCTGCGTCTCTCAGCGAGAGGTTCGCTCCTCGCACCCCGATCATTTCAACAAATCCCCAAATGGTAGTCGAAGACGAACGTTATCGTAGGAAAAAAAATCCTCCGACGATCCCAGGAATGCCAATCGTACCTGATTTGATTCATTTATTTATTGATTGATTTACCTGATTACAAGTTCGTTTTTAAAAGTACTCAAATTTAACGACAGCATGCAGTGCGTTTGCGCGAATTCGTAAATATTTCCAATATTTATTTCTGTGAATAGTTGTTTACAATGAACGCTAAGGTTCTACCAAAATCATTCAAATCTCGCTCCTCGCAAATCTTTCAAATCCTACCAAATTTTAAAACAAAAATGTAAACACAATGTTCCATTTTTAATTAATTTCGATATGACACCGTTGCCTTAGGTAACACAAGTCCCAGAGTAACTAAACCTTACAACAGTCACCTATTTTTGATGTTTTTTTTTAGCAACTTAACATATGAAAAACAAACATGAAATATTATTTTTCAAGACAGCTATCATGCGTGAAGATAAGATAAAACGCAAAAAGGGCCGGAAGAATCTCTTCTTCTCCACATTTTTCTTCAAATCCACGTTCGAATATATATGTTGACGATTAGAACTACCCATGGCATTTTTTTCGAATTCTAATCAAAATCATAAAGGAAACAATTGTTGACGTGGAAATGATAACAAAGCAAATAAATCCTGTAATTCCATGCACTAAGGAAGGACGAATCTAGAATTTGGAAATGTTGTGTATTTCAGAATTCTAACATTGGTCAAAAATGGAAAACGTTTATGATGAAAGAAGAGTATGTGGCGAGTTTGGGAAACGGGCTGATATTCTTGTTCGGAAAAGAAGACATGGGAACAGACAATTGTGACGAATAGAAGAAGTACCAAGAAAGTTTTGTTTAGGTACCTTGACCAGAACTGGAAGTTAATTTGTTGTCTCTCTCCTTCTCCCCTCTCTCTCTCTTCCCTCTCGCTCTCTCGCTCTCTCGCTCTCTCGCTCTCTCTCTCTCCCTTTCTCTCTCTGTCTGTCTCTCTGTCTGTCTGTCTCTGTCTCTGTCTCTGTCTTTCTCTCTTTCTCTCTCTCTCTCTCTATCTCTCTCTCTCTATCTTCTGTCTTTCTATTTCTTATTCTCTCCGTCACGTTGTCTCTTTGTCTCGTTATGTCTACGCGTCACTTTGCCACTCTATCTCTCTTTTTTGAATCATTTTGCCACAGTTGCTCTCTGTGTGTCTCTTTTCGTCTTTCTATTTTCATACGTTTCTTTTCTGTCTCTCCGTCTATATCTCTCTTTGCCTCTTGTCCCTGTCGTTCTCTGTTGTACAGTTTTCCTAAGTATAACTTTTTCCGTCCCTGTGTCTCCTTCAGTCTCTTTGTTACTCTATTCCTCCACCACTCTCTCTTTCTCTATCTCTCTCTCTCTCTCTCTGTTCATCTTTTTTCCATTTCTATACCACTCTAATCTCTGTCCCTTTAGATCTCTTTTACCCTTTTTTCCCTCATATTTTCAACCCTGTGGTTCTCTGTCTCTGTTGTACTATTTTTCTACATCTGAATCTCTCCGTCTCTCCGTTTTATTCAGTGTCTGAATTTCCCTGTTTCTTTGTTCCTTGTTTTTTAAACTATTTTCTTTGTCTCTATTCTCTATCGTATGTTTCTTATAACCGGATCATGCAACGGCACACAAACATTGGTACGCCTGGAAAACATCTTTACTGATCAGTGCGTGCTTTCAATTATGAAACCGAGATGATTTGAAAATCAAGCGGCTGTCACAAATTTTCGCGGTAGGATGCGAAGTCAGCAGTCCTATCGGAATTGGCCAAATCGGGTTCCATTGTTCGGAAACCTTGTCTATCTGTGTCTCTTTCACTCGTTTTTTTTGTCTCACCTCCTCAAACTTGAGTAGCATCACAATAACAGTCATCTGATATACCGAAAGCAAAGTACTCATAAGAAAACCATAAATAACAGTAACACTAGTAGTATACACCCCCCAGATTGACCTTATCGATTTTTTCAAGAAACACTTGGTAACACAAAAGTTTTATTTCATTATACGACACAAACTTCACATTTCGCATCCTTGTTCAGTTCCAACGATATTTGATATTTTTCATCATATTCAAAATGCTGAGCCTCCTTTTCCAATTCATCAAAAATAATTTCAGCGGCATGTTTTGTGTCATAAAGACGTACTTCACAAATTGGAGTGTGGTGTGAATTGTAAACAACAAGGTTCTTATGGGTACGGTAATCATCCAGCCAATTGTACGCTGTGAAATACTGCATCATAGAAATGAGCAAAGAAACCGCACAATCATTAGCGGTCATGCCTTCTTGACGGGTGACTTCCCAATTGAAAACTTCAATTTTTTTTATATAACAACGCCTGACATTCTTACTGTCGCGACGGGTGTTCACATCACAAAATTCAAAATTACTCAGATTGCAAAAGTTATCATATTCCGTTTTGGCAACATCAAAGAAATCAGAAAAGAGCATGGCTTTTTTTTCAAGAAAACTGGCAATCCCGCAGTTCAGTTCCTTTTATAGCTATTTTCCTGCAAGACATGTGTTCCCTCTGCAAGATCGGTAGAGTCCCGAGCTTTATATATATTTATATATACATTTTTTAACTATCACTTGTGAAGATAACAAAGGGCGCCAATTGTGCCGTCAGACCTTTTCGTCTCCAAAATTTTCTCAAAATCCACCTTCTTATAAACTTGTTGACGATTAAAACAACCCATGGCACTAAAATGTAACAGAAAATGACTATATACCCTAAAACATAAAACAACACGAATAAATTGTAAAATAAACTCACGTTTATATTGCAAAACCGAAATGATTTGCCCCTGGTTCACATTAATTTTACAAATCAGTACTAGAACCTAAAGTTGTTTAAAATTGTGTACATTTTTACGAAATAATATACCTGAAAAACACTATAAATAGCTATAGAAATCGCCATCAGAAAAGAAATCAGAAAAACACGAAAAGCTACAATTTCTCCGTTGGCTTTTCGAATTCTAATCAAAACCACAAAAGATACCAAAGTTGATGTTGCAATGATAATGAAACAAATGAATCCAGTAATTCCATTTACCAAGGAAGGGCGAATCTAGAAAATCTCGTATTTTTATATGTTTTTTTATATTATATTAAATACTGACGTTATTCATAAATGGAAAGCGTTTATGATGAAAATAGAGTATGTGGCGAGTTACGGAAATGAGCTGATATTCGGAATCCGAAAAGAAGACATGAGAACAGATAATTGTGACGAATAGAAGAAGTATCAACAAAGTTTTATTTAGGTACCTCGACCAGAACTACAACAGTGGCTAGTCGGGACACTTTCCCCTCTCTCTCGCCTCTCTTTCTCTCTCTCTCTCTCCGTGTTTTTATGTGTCTCTGTCTCACTTTTTCTCTCCAGAACCAGAGCGAAAAAATGCGTAACTGTCTCTTTTGCTCGATATCTCTATTTTTCTATATCTCAATATCTTTCCATCTCTTGTCTCTTTATGTCTATGTACATCTCAGTCACTATATCTCTCTGTGTCTCTGGATCTTTGCCTCTTTGCCTTTCTGTATTTCTGTCTCTGTATTTGTTTTGATGTCTCTCAATCTCTCTGCATCTATTTCCTACTATTTCTCTATTGTTTTTCTCTTTTATCTGTTTGTCTCTCTGCCATTATGTCTCTAAAACTCTTCGTCTCTCTGCATCTCTTTTCTTTGTCTTGGTCTATCCCTATCTTTGCTTCAAAGTCTCTCTGTGTCTCTATGACTCTGATTGTACTTTCTATGTCTTTATATATCTCCTCGCTCACTCTGTTTCCATGCCTATCGGCCTCTCTGCTTCTGTCTGTATGCCACTTTCTCTCTCTCTCTCTCTCTCTCTCTCTCTCTCTCTCTCCTTCTGTATTTCTCTCTTATCTCACCATCTCATCGTCTCTGTCTGTCTCTCCAGCTCAACTCCTCTTTTTCTCTATCGTTTTTTGGCTTTGCCTCGCTGCCTCTTCGTCTTTATGTATCTCTATCAAAATGTTTCTCAAACTCTCTCTCTCTCTCTCTCTCTCTCTCTCTCTCTCTCTTTTCTTTCTCACTTTTTCTTTCTCTCGCTCTGCTTCTTTTACCTCTATTCCTATGTTTCTCTATCGTTTTCATTCTTCTGTCTTTCTGCTTTTGTGTCTCTCTGTAGTTTCGTCTCTAAATCTCACTCTCTAGGTAATTTTCTCTTTCTCCTTGCCTTTCTTTCTCCTGTCTCTATGTCTGAATGTCATTCACTCTTTTCTCTGTGTCTCTTGTATAAGTCTTTGTTTATCTTTCTAATCCTCTTTTTTTTGCTGTTTTTCTATGTCTAGATCTCTCCGTCTCTCTTTTTTTGTGTATCTCTATGTCTAGATCTATATCCTTCTCACTGTTCATCTTTTTACGCCATTTTTAACACTTTGTTCTCTACGTCTCTTTGTTTCTATCACTCGTTTTCTGTCTCACCTCCTCAAACTTAAGTGGCATCACAATCACAGTCATCTGATATACCGAAAGCAAGGTACTCATAAGAAAACCGTACATAACAGTAACACTGTACGGAAAATACACAATAGATAGAACGTGATCGATAGAAAACAGAGATTTCCACATTTCACACAACGGCCAGAATCCAAAAACCCGACCAAATACGACTTCCAACCAGTAGCTCAAAGTGTTCTAAAGCTGTAGCATTCTAAAATGTTTTACTGAAAAATCTTACCAAAACGCAACACAAACTGAAAATCTTCACAAAAATCGGGCAAAAGTGACTTGTAGACGAACGAATACACCATATAATTAGAACGTATAGAATTGAGGTTGGAATGGCGTAAAATAATAAGTTAAATGTTACAAACACCTCTCCAATAGTAATATTTTCTTTATGAAAACACTGCGTCTCTTTTGTGACTTCTGGCGAGTTCATTTCTGAACGTAGTACGAATTGGAAGGGAATTGAGAGACCAATCGGCTTTCAATCAGCTGATACTACAAAGCGTGGGAAAGAAACTAGCTGTTTGATCGCAGATTTCACAAATGAAGTAATTCTAATGAGGGGAGAATGAGTTTTCGATTGGGGGGTTTTTTTTTGGGGGGGGGGGGGGGAATTGGTAAACGTTTATATATCCTATATTACTTCTTCCTTCTCAATCCCTTCTCAATTTCCATCGCGTTTTTCTATTTGAACGTAAACTTTGAAATTTGAAGGCCTTGTAAACGCCGGGCATGCAGGACGTACTAGTCATGCACAATTTTCCGTAAAATCGGCTCTTTTTGGCGCGATATATCTCAAAAACGGTGATTCTTGGAGAAATTTCTTTTTTAATTTGTTGCTCAACTGGTTTATCTCTAACACAAAAAACAAAGTAGAAAACCCCCTGATCCCTTATAAAAGTGCCCAAAAACTGTTTGATTTTCAGAATTTTCCATCAACCTAAGAAGCCTAGAAAAAGCCCGTTCTGCTAGGCGGCCTATGGCTGTCTCTGAGCCGCTTGGCAATTTAGCAAATCCGAAAATGGGTAAAATTTTATTGTTTTAGACGAGTTCATTTCTGAACAAATTACAAATTGAGGTGAGCTGGAAGCACTTTTTATCCGCTTCTAATTGAAAACATGGAAAACTATACTTTCGTCAATTCGTCGTCGGCCGAAAATAGGCCACACCCCATTTGTAGAGCCCGATTTTGACGCACTATTTAGATTTTGAAGCCGTCAATATCATAAGCGGTAAATTAAATAAAGTTTCTGCTCAGCTGATTTTCTTGTTCATATTAACCCAAACTAAAAACACCTAACTATCCCTTCATAGAACGAGGGGTGGAAAACTCGTTCCTTATGTGTAGAATCTTCAGGAATTTTACTTACGGCCGTTTTTTCGGCGGCCTAGGGCTGCCACTGTCCTGAAAGCTTTGATAATTGAGTAAAACTAAATTTTTGAGAAATCTTTAAGTTTTTACATTTTTCACCTGAAATGTGCGATACATGTAGTATTGTGGACCGTTGGGTAGCAAGCAGAGGATGGATTCCAGGTGATTTTACAGGTTGCGGACATGCTTCTTGAATTTCGAAAGTTAAATCGATGTAACCGCTTTTTGTTAATCCATTAACGTTAAATTAACGCCTGACCTCCAATTTTTGAAATTCATTGTTTGCAGCAGAAGATCGCTTTTCGGAAATCAATTATACAGCGCTTTAAATTCAGACTGGTTGGCTTTTTTCATTACAGTTAACTAGTCCACAGAAAAATTAACTATATTTATTTCATATTTTTATCTACTTGTGTTTATTCTCCCTGTCAATCTAACTTCGGTCGAAAAGAGGCCACGCTCATTTTTTTACGGCCCATAATTTCCAACAGAGTTTAAGCAATCAATTACACGGCGTTTCAAATGCATACTTGACTGTTATTTTATCGCAGTTCTATGGTTTACAAAGATTTTAGACTACACAATATATACACTTTCTATTTATTTTACACACTTTCTATTCATATTTTTTATATTCTTAACTTTCTAAATACACTTTTACATGCTTCTTTCAATTTATTGCTTCAGTCAAATGATCTACAATGTCTAACAAAAGGGCCAACGACAGCCTTACCGACGTCAAGGAATTGGTGAGTATCAACAAATTCGAAAAGGTCAACAAAACAATTGAAAACATAATTAATCTTCCGCTTCCTAAATTACAAAGCATTTTCAACTAAAAACTTTAGTTTGCTTTGTTTGTTACTGTTTTTTTTTGTTTTAACAGTTTTCAAATTTTTACTTTTATTGATTTTTAGTGATTTTTAGATGTTCAAATAGTTTTGGTGTTTTTAGACATTTTATCTTGTTATCCAGTCCTCTTTTAAGTTAAAATAATTTAAATTTGCACTTTATAAAGTGTTTTCTTACAACATTTGTTCAGGGCTAAATTTCTGCAGAATTGACCACTATAATCTTTTGGAATTTCAGTTTAAATTTCTTTGCTATGTTTTTGGAATTTAATTTAACGGATTTTATGGGGGCATATCTTGCGTGGGGGCCCACTAATGTGGAGCATAACTAATTTTTCCATTCAACTCAAAAATTATTTTTTGGTTAAGATGCTGTCTCTGGAAAATTCGAAAAAGTCTTATTAGGAAATAATTCATACCATCAGAATTGGTCCACTTTTGGTTAAAAACCTTTTTAGGGTATGAATAAGCAATTTAATTTTCACGAAATTTGTATAAACAAGAAATTGTGGGGGTTATTACGAAAGTATTTGGTATGGAACATTCAACAACCGAATTACAACATCGAAATATAATTCCACAACGGGGTCGCGAAACATCAAAAAAGTTAAAACTTTGGTTTGAAATGCGTTCATAATTAAAAAAAGATCAAAGATCCGGAAAACATTTTTCCCATTTGAAAAATGAAAGATCGAAAAACGTGACAATCCTGGTGAAAATCGACTTTTACACTTAAATTTTCCATCAATTTGATCAGGCAAAATTCGCTGTTTTAGGTAAAAAAATATTTTTCCCCCCAATGCAAGTGCCTCGCGTGTATTAACAAGAAACTTAAAGTAATTTTAGCTATTGAGCAAAACCGTATTGAGCAAAATGAAAGAACTATTGAGCAAAAAAGTTTTTTGATTTACCAGAAGGGAATTTATCTTTTCTGAACAAATTTGAGCCTTGGAAGAATTAGTCACGGCTTAGCGAGAGTGCGCGGGAAATAACGAGACGCAGAATGGCGCGCTATTCAAACGATATTTTCGACAAAACTTCAGCCGCTCCTAATTTGGTTCATTTTTCTCCAAAAAGAGAAAATGGGACACTTTTCTGAATGAGGAGAAAGAGATCTGCTCATTTATCCTAAGTCCAAAACATACTTTTTTACGGGATATTTTCCCTTCAAAGTCCCGAAAAACGGCGGTTCATTGCCAGTACGATCTGCATTCCATACGTTTAAAATTTTTTCTATTTTTAATACTAAAAGTTCATAAAAAAAACAAATTTTAAGGCAAAATATAACGTATTGTTTTCAGACGGCAAAAAGGCTGAAGCTGTCCCTCGGAGCCAAAAAGGAATCCTTTAACCTCTTGGCTAATGGAGGGCTACGCGATCTGCTACCTGCCATAATAAACAAGGTAAACTTTCCAATTATTTTTCATTTAATATTAAAATTTAGATGACGCCTAAATCTTACATTCGCTTGATGATGACGAACACGTCCATGCAAAAGATTTGCAACGGTTCAGGAATTAAGCAAAAATTTGTGGTTCCCGAATTGACCATGGAGGTCGATGATGAAAAGCATTATTGCCTTTCAAAAATTGAAAAGTATCCTGCTCTGAAGGCCATGAAGAAAATTATGAAGCACGCTCCGAAAATAGAAGTCTCAGTTGAAAAACTGACTCTTCTGAGCAATGTAAGCTAAGATCGGAATTCAATCATAAAACAATTTATTTTCAGTATGACGACACTCTTCTGAAGCAGTTAATGCGACTTTTCCTGAGGCTGAAAGTCAGAAAAATCAACTTTCTTCACGTGAACGATGGACAAGAATGCTGGGGAGTGATGCCCGAGTTTATGAAGGTTTGAAATTTTTTGGAAGTATTTATTAAGGTTTTTTTTTCAGAAATTCGAGATTGATGTTTTTCAACTGGGCGAATGTGTCTTCAACGATGGAGATCTCGCGGGCGTTAGAATGATTGGATTTGAAGAAGAGTTTCAGAAAGGGATCTTCGAGTTGGAGGTTAGTTTTTAGAGAGAGAGAGAGAGAGAGAGAGAGAGAGAGAGAGAGAGTTTGAAAATTATATGATTGACACATTGCGATTCACATTGTAGGTCACTCTTCATTCATGCAGGTCATCTTAGATTACTGTAGGCCACTCAAGGTTACTGTAGGTCATTCTATGTTACTGTATAGTTACTGTAGGCCATCATAGGTTACTGTTTGTCATCCTAAGTTACTGTAGGTCATCCTAGGTTTCTGTAGCCCACTCTAGGTTACTGTAGGTCATACTATAGGTTACTGTAGGCCCTCCTAAATTACTGTAGGTTACCCTAGGTTATTTCAGGTTTACTTAGATTACTGTAGGTCAGCTTAGGTACCGTAGGCCATTCTAGGTTACTGTAGGCCACCCTAGGTTACTGTGAGTCACACTATAAGTTACTGAAGGTCATCCCAGATTACTGTAGGTCACCTTGGCTCACTTTAGGCCATCCTAGATTACTGTAGGTCATCTTGTGTTACTGTAGGTCAGCTTAGCTTATTGTAGATCACTCTATGTTACTGTAGGTCACACTATAGGTTACTGTAGGCCCTCCTAGATTACTGTAGGTTACCCTAGGTTATTTCAGGTTATCTTAGATTACTGTAGGTCAGCTTAGGTTACCGTAGGCCATTCTAGGTTACTGTAGGCCATTCTAGGTTACTGTAGCTCAGCTTGGCTTACTTTAGGCCATCCTAGATTACTGTAGGTCATCTTGTGTTACTGTAGTTCAGCTTAGCTTATTGTAGATCACTCTATGTTACTGTAGGTCATACTGTATGTCATTCTAGTTCACTGTAGCTCACCTTAGATTAATGTAGATCATCTTTTGCTTTCTAAGGTTACCCGAAGTTGCTTTGTGTCATCCTAGCTTAGCTTTAGCTTACTGTAGATTACCCTAGATTACTGTAGGTCTTCATCCTAGGTTAATGTAGGCCAGACTATAGGTTACTGTAAAGAGAGCGAAATTTATCATTAGGAGCTTTGAGGCATTGAGACTTTCAAACTTGGAAAAAAGAGACATACACTGAGACACTAATACTTTTCCGCAGTTGTCCAAAAAAATTCAAAAATTAATTTTCAGCTCAAAAAACTTGAGTTCACTGGATTTGTTTTCAACGAAGTCGCCGTGCTTGAGTCAAACATTCCCGATCTCTTCGTATTGCAGCCAGATTTCTCCCCCGACTTCATGAAACTAGCGATGGAGGTGAATTCTCTCATTATCTCTTTTTAACTAAAAAAATATCTTTTCAGAAGTTCCTCTCAACCAAAACTTTATTGAAGTGGACATTCTGGACTGTAGAGACAATGACTTCAATGGCTGAACTTCTCGAAGGAAAGAAAATCTACAAATTTGGCACTATTTTACCCAAAACTTCTCCAATTTTTGTAAGTTACGATGGCCCCATAGATGAAGAGTCGATGTACGTTTTCGTTGATGGGAAAACCATCAATATTAAACGAAGCGACCACCACATGACATTCAGTGTATGTATTTCTTAAAGATTTTATGCTATTTGTAAATGTAATCAATAGTATTTTATGCAACCGTTGTAAAGTTTGAAAGTAATAAAAAATCAGTTAGTACATTATGGTTTATGGGAATTTCAGAATTTGACAAAGAAAGAAAGAGATATAAAGAGAAAGAGAGACATAATGAGTATTGGGAGAGATAGAAGAGATGGGAGGGGGTAACATTTAAAAGTTTTTCTCCTTTTCGACCTTTGTCATATAAGGGCTGCAAAAAGCCACAATAACAGAAAGATGCACCGCATTTTTCTGCACAATTTTCAAAATTAAAGTCCGAAAAATTCCATGATCATCATGGCGAAAATCGACATTGAATCTGAAATTTTCCTTCGATTTGATCGGGAAAACTTTGACTTTTGGTAGGTCAAAAAAATTATTTCTCTTAAACGGATGCAAAAGCGTATGCCGTGTAATAAAAAGAATATTTAAGTAATTTCAACTTGTTCTGAACAATATTAGAGCAAAAAATATTTTTGACCTACAAAAAGTAAAAATTTTCCTGATCAAACCGATGGAATATTTAAGATTCAAAGTCGATTTTCGTCATGACGGTCATGAGGTATTTGGGACTTTAACTTTTTAAAAAGTGCAGAAAAATGTTGCGTATCTTTCCAGTATAGTGCCTTTTGCAGCCCTTATATGACAAGGATCGAAAAAGGCAAAAAAACTGCAATTTCAAACGTAAATTTTGAGTTTTCGAGGTTTTATGGGCCCTTTGTGAAAGTACACAAATATTTCACTATTTAAAGTTTAGATTTGGTGTATTAACGACAAAATCTATTGGAAAAAAACTACTTCAAAAGAATTTGACCATTTTTACAAAATTACAGTACCCTACCGTAACCCAGGTCAAAAAATCAATATTGACCAAAAGTTTCAAAATGGTCTATAATCTTCCTATGGACACGGCCAAGCATGGCAAAATTTGGGGCCGGGCCGGGCCGAGAAAAATTTTGAAGCGGGCCTGCCCGAAAAATTTTTTTTCGTTTTTTTGATTTTTACATTGAAAAAAGGCATAAATTTTCGGTTGAGTCGGGCCGGGCCGGGCCGGGCCAGGTCGGGCCGTGAAAAATTTTGGAGCGGGCCGGCCCGTTGCCATGCTTGGACATGGCCCATAGAAAGGTTATAGACCAAGTTTGGGCCAATTCTAGTGCTATCAACTTTTTCCTAAGACAGTGGTTTGCTCGAGTTTACCCGGGACGATGTCTTAAGTTCCCATGGTTTTATAGAAAACACATGTGTTCACACTCAGTAAATTAGTGAATTAAAATATGTTTTGTTTTTTTTTACATTGAGAAAAGACATTTGTGAGATAGCAACGATTCAATAAAATGAATTTACTGCTTTTCCAAATTTTCTTTATTATCCACCTCCTTATATACTTGTTGACAAGTAAAACAACCCACGGGACCAGAATGTAACAGAAGATTACCGCAAAACCTTAAAAAAAATGTATATTTTTGAATCTCCTGTCAAAACGTACGCTTATATGCCATTACAGAACCAATCAGCTTATAAGCCATCTTAGGACCATATGTCTTATCTGATTTAAGTTTGTAAACAAGAAGAATCTTAACAATTCAAAAAATAATAAAACAACATATTTTTACCTGGAAAAGACTGTAACCAGCAATTGAAAATCCAATACATAGATTCTTTTCATCTCAATTGATCTCTCTATTTTTATCTTTTTTCTATCTTGCTCTGTCTATATCAATCTATCTACACGCCATACATAAATGAATTGGATTCTAGTTTTTTTTTTTTTTTTTTTTTTAGATATTTTTGAGTTTGAGGTTTCTAGCAGTCTCTATAATTTACGTTTGAAATTGCAGATTTTCGCATTTTTCGAATTTTGTCATAAAAACTTCGCAAAACGCCTCTATAAAAGAAAAATGTGCAATAATTTTTTGCACATTTTGAAAAATTAAAGTCCAAATAACTCCGTGACCATCCTGACGAAAATCGAGTTTGAAGTTTTCCATCGATTTGATCAGGAAAAAATTCACTTTTGGTAGGTAAAAAATATTTTTGTCGATTAAACGGGAGCAAATGTGTTACGTGTAATTACGTGTAATAAAACAAAAAACAAAGTAGTTTGAACTTGATTGCAACAAATTTAGAAGAAAAAAATATTTTTGACCTACCAAATATGATTTTTTTCCTGGTAAAATCGATGGAAAACTTCGGGATGGTCACGGAGTTTTTTGAACTCTAATTATTCAAAATGTGCAATAAGTTTTTGCATCTTTCTATTATAGAGGCGAAATTTACTTTTTAACAGAAATTTTCTATTTGATAAGGAAAATGTTTACTTTTGGTAGATAAAATTGGTCTTTGCTTTAAATTTGCTCCAACCTTTACAAAAAACCTAAATTTGCTTTTTGCACTTCAGTTTTCCAGTTTGAACTATCCAATTTTCAACGATACGAATTTTTGCCCACCAAAAGGAAAATCTTCCGGATCATTTCAGTTTCAAAGACGATTTTCGTCATGATGGTCACGAAAGTTTCTAGACTTTGACATTTTAATAAATGCGAAACAATGTGGCGCATCTTATAAAAAAAATGAAATTTTGTAGTCCTTATTTGACAAAGGTCGAAAATGCGAAAACTGCTTCAGACGCATTTTTTTCCATTTTTGAGGTCTTCTTGGCCCTGGGCGGAAGTAAACAAAAATTTTGGTATTCAAGGGTTTGATTTGGAAAAACTACTGGAAAAACACAACTTCGAAAGAATTTGACCACATTTGAAAAATTACAGTACTCTACCGTAACCCAGATCAAAAAATCGATATTGATATAAACTGTCTCAAAATACTTGAAAGTGGAGAAACGTGAATTTACCATTGTAAACGTTCACTTTTCAAAGTCACCCATCCATCCCACTATACAAGATTTCAACTTAAGTTGGAAAACTTCAACGGTACCAAAACCACAGTCATTTGATAAATTGAAAGAATTGTTGAAGCAAACAGACCACAAATAATTAAAACGTTGTAAAAATAATTCACAGACGTTAGAAGATAATGAGAAAATAAAACCCAATTCCAAAACTCACACCAAGGCCAGAACCCCAAAACGGGGCCGACAAACGCTTCAACCCAAAAACTTAGCAGATTCTAAAAAGAGGATTAAAATAATTACAATTCCACTTACCAAAATACAACAGCACATGAAAATTTTAACAAAAATGGGACAAAAGCAGCTTGGAGAACGTTTTAGGGAAATAATGATTAGAAAATAGAGAATTGATGTCGGAATAGAGTAAATGAAGTAATTAAAATGTTTGAAAATTTCTTCCCAGCTTATGGTTTCTTTTTGGAGACATTTCGTCTCTGTCTCTCGTTTCCTATCTCTCTCTCTCTCTATCGTCTGTGTAATTCTTATATGACCTATGTAATTAATTCTGAAAGACGCGAGTTACTGTAGGTATGAACTCTAACATTTTCAAAGTTTTTCAAAATTTGTTTTTAAAAAGATGATTCAGTAGCAAATTCAATTGTTAGAAAATTTATTCCTAGGCAAAATTGGATTTCGTAAAATTTGTTCTGGCCTAAACGAAAACAAATTCAGGCAATTTTTTCAAACTTTTGGTTCAAACGCTTTCTTTAGGGCTATAATTGAGAACACTTTCAATTCAAAAAGTATAAGTAAATATATAATAAAAAATAAGTAAATATATAATAAATAATAAAAAAATAAATATAATAAAAAAAGTAAATAAAATTACGTGTTTATCCCCTTATCCTTCATTTTCTGCTTGTTCACACTTTTATAGTTCATATTCTTTGCGGCGTATGACGTTGGTATTGTTTGATCTCAGCGGACTGGAAAAAATATTTTCGCCATTCACAGTTGTACGTTTTTTTGTGGTATCAAACACAAAAAACACTGCAGTTGTAGTTTTATGGAATGCCAAAGTTTTTTTGACGCTACACAGACACAGCTGATAAATTCGTTTTTTATTCCTCTCTCTCTCTCTCTCTCTCTCTCTCTCTCTCTCTCTCTCTCTCTCGGTCTCTCGCTCTCTCTCTTTCTCTCTCTTTCTTTCTCTCTCTCTCTTTATCTCTATCTTTATCTCTCTTCTTCTTTATCTCTCCGCTTGCGTTAGAGATTCATGTATTCATTTTTTTAGCAAACATGCACGAGTGCCCTCTATTTATACTGGAACAAAATATTTACGACCTGATGCTTGACATTTTTGGTGTAACGGCTCTATTTTTGAACCTATTCGTCATTTATTGTATCATCTTTCGTTCAACTGCCCAAATGTCTCGCTACAGGTGGTATCTTTTGTTTCATCAGGTTGTTGCGGCCATGAATGTATATGTGAGTTTTATTGGAATTGTTCATTCATTAAAAAAATAATTGAAGCTCAGCATCCTAGTACGACCACTTATCCTCATTCCGTTACCTATAGGGTTCTTTAATGGACCTTTGAAATACATTAATATTCCGTTACATTCTCTTTGTGTTCTATTTCTTGTTCTCTTTGGGCTTTCGTTTGGAGCTGCTTCTCATATATTCCTCTATCGATATATTGTTGCAAAAAACAGGCATCATTATTCAAGGAAAGAAAAACTTTTCCTAATTATAAATTATGGGTTTCCCTTATTTCCTGCTACGGGTCTCTTTTTAAGCTACGTTCAAGAAGAAAAACTGTGTGACGTTTTATCTAAGGTTTGAAAATTGGAAAATTAGACGTTTTCACTCATCGCACACTCACTCACACACTCACACACTCACACACTCACACACTCACACACTCACACACTCACACACTCACACACTCACACACTCACACACTCACACACTCACTCACTCACTCCCTCACTCACTCACTCACTCACACACTCACACACTCACACACTCACACACTCACACACTCACACACTCACACACTCACACACTCACACACTCACACACTCACACACTCACACACTCACACACTCACACACTCACACACTCACACACTCACACACTCACACACTCACACACTCACACACTCACTCACTCACACACTCACACACTCACACACTCACACACTCACACATTCACACACTCACACACTCACACACTCACACACTCACACACTCACACACTCACACACTCACACACTCACACACTCACACACTCACACACTCACACACTCACACACTCACACACTCACACACTCACACACTCACACACTCACACACTCACACACTCACACACTCACACACTCACACACTCACACACTCACACACTCACACACTCACACACTCACACACTCACACACTCACACACTCACACACTCACTCACTCACTCCCTCACTCACTCACTCACTCACTCACTCACACACTCACACACTCACTCACTCACACACTCACACACTCACACACTCACACACTCACACATTCACACACTCACACACTCACACACTCACACACTCACTCCCTCACTCACTCACTCACTCACACACTCACACACTCACTCACTCACACACTCACACACTCACACACTCACACATTCACACACTCACACACTCACACACTCACACACTCACACACTTACACACTCACACACTCACACACTCACACACTCACACACTCACACACTCACACACTCACACACTCACACACTCACACACTCACACACTCACACACTCACACACTCACACACTCACACACTCACACACTCACACACTCACACACTCACACACTCACACACTCACACACTCACACACTCACACACTCACACACTCACACACTCACACACTCACACACTCACACACTCACACACTCACACACTCACACACTCACACACTCACACACTCACACACTCACACACTCACACACTCACACACTCACACACTCACACACTCACACACTCACACACTCACACACTCACACACTCACACACTCACACACTCACACACTCACACACTCACACACTCACACACTCACACACTCACACACTCACTCCATTTTTTTCTTTTCTGAGATCTTGCTTTTCCAGGAATTCTCATGTGTGAGAGAAGCTCTATCTCATTTAAATAAGGTTTTCATATATGAAACGGAAACGATTCGCCTCCAAGTGTGTGTTCCCCTCCTTATCACATCGATTTTCTTTTTCTCCGCGACATGCTCTCTAATTTATTTCACACTCAAAAACATAAAAACTTCCGCAAACTCGGCTAAGACGATTCGTTTTCAAAGAAAACTCCTCCGCTATCTTATTTTACAAGTTTCCGTTCCCTTAATTTACATTAGCTTGCCTGGAATGTTCCTTATTTATCTCGTCGGAACGCAAACTTTTGGGTTTCAAGGTAAAAACTTTTATTGCTTTAGAATTTTTGTTTAGAAATCGGACAACTGTTTTTTGGAACAGTTTCTGCTTATGGAGCCTGTGGAGGTATTATTCTAATTATTGTTAATCCGACCTATCGTAAAAGAATTACGAAGAAGATACAAGTGTCACAAATTGATTCAAGTCAACGAGCGAAAAAGATTTTTAAGAGAAAATGAATTCTTTAACAGAGAATAAGAAGGAATAAAGAGGGTAAGAGGAAAATCGATAATGACCTAAAAGTTTCAAAACAGTGTTATTTGACCAAATACATGTTTTTGACCAAGTCCATTTTTTGAATGTCTTCCGTTATTAACAATACAATAAATAGTGATTTTAAGCGTGTAAAACTTTAAAAAATTACCACAGAAATTCTTAGCCCGAAACATTCGCAGATTTTCCTTCTTTCATGGAGTCGACTTTCGACTTCGTCCTAAAACGCCCAATCCAATTGAAAAGGAATCCGTGAATTGCTCTCGTAAAATACAAAATGATTGTTACATCAATTACAGGTAGAAGCATCACATCTATGTATGTGAACTGAAAAAGTGATTAAAAGTAAAAATTAATTAGATTACAATTGTATAGACTCCAATGATGTTTTGAAAAACGCCGACACTGAACAACCCTCCAAACTGAATTATATAGTTGCCAAAATCATTAATGATTATGTGTAAAATTTGTAGGATTGCCTAAACACACGTTCACACATCCACACAGATAACCACACACGCACACACGCACACACGCACACACGCACACACGCACACACGCACACACGCACACACGCACACACGCTGAGAAACACATTCACAAGAAGGCAAGTAGACATTCTTTTATAAGTGAGTGCAGTTGATTCTGACAAATAGCTCGTATCGGCAAATTTCAAGTTGAAAAAACAGAAAAATGCGACTATACTTGGTATAATTTTTATGACAAAACGAAGATAGTTGAAACTCAAATCCTGAAAATGTGGCATATTTAAGAATTTTAGTAGTTGAAAAATGTAACTTAAATATTAAAAACCTTACGTAAAGGTCATCTTGAGAAAAGAAGTAATCTACAGTTTTCGAAACAGTTATATAAGTAGAGTCCTTATCCTCCTTTTTCTAAAACTACCCCTACTTTTGCTATGTCAATGGTTAATGAATTTTCTATATATATGCGTCCCTTCTTTTTGCTATGGGTTTAATAGTTAAAACCTTGCTATTTCATAATATAATTTACCCCTTCTTTTACTATGAAAAAATCAATAGGTTATAAAGTTTGTAAAGTTTATAAAGTTTGTACAGTTTATAATGTTTATAAAGTTTGTAAAGTTTATAAAGTTTGCAAAGTTTAAATGTTTATAAAGTTTGTAAAGTTTATAAAGTTTGTAAAGTTATATATAGTGGGGGGCGTGTTCGCCCCAGTGATCAAAAAGCTAGAATAGCATTAAAGACAAGTCATAAATAGTGGGGGCAGTGTTAAAAATCACCCGGGACGTCTTAGAAAGAATTACCAAATAGTGGGGGCGTGGTCGCCCCAGTGACCAAAATGGTTAGGGACGCATTTGGGATAAGTTCCAAATAGTGGGGGTGTGTTCGCCCCAGTGACCAAAAAGCTAGAATAGCATTAGATACAAGTTAGAAATAGTGGGGGCGTGGTCGCCCCAGTGACCAAAAGGCTAGGAGCGCATTTGGGATAAGTTCCAATTAGTGTGGGCGTGTTCGCCCCAGTGTTGAAAAATCGAAAATTTTTAAAAATATATTTTCGAAAAAATACAAAATAAATTTGATAATAATTTGAAAAATCTAAAATTCGTTTGAAAAATCAATAAGTAATTTTGAAAAAATAATGAAAAATTTAAAATAATTTTGAAAAAATAATAATTTCGAAACTCAATAATAAAATTTCGAAAAATCGAAAATCAATAATTATATTACGAAAAATAATTTGAAAGTTCGAATAATCGAAAATCAATAATTAAATTTCGAAAATGCTGTGTCCGTTACGTGTAAATACGCAAGTAGGGTTCAATGGGAGACAGCTTCCCAGGCGACGCGACCGCTCGCAGCTGGTCCCGCCACGATATGCCTGTAAGTCAAGTTGGCAGTCATCCAGGTCAGGCTAATCGTGTCGGGACCGCTCGTACAGTCTTGCAGACAGCTTCCATTTACTTTACTTGGGTGACGAACTTACCGTAAATATAGTAATAGTTAAAAGTTTATAAGTTTGTAAATAAATATTTTCTTTAAGTGTATTTTGCCAAAATATTTTTTTCAATTCTCTTTTAGCTAGAATATTTTATATACACCTTTTCTAGCCAAAAATGCCAAATAAATTAGGCGCGTCAGTTGTTTTTTGCGCGGTAGTTTTTCCTAAAATCAATACAATGTAAAGTTTGTAAGTTTTTAAGTTTATATTTTTTATGGTAATTTCGTAAGTTTTCAAACCACTCACCACACAGGACGAAGTTCAGCTTCTGTTTGAAAATATGATAAGGGTCGGGTGGTTATACTTTCGCATGTCAGCTGTTCGTTGATCGGTTATAGTCTGGCGCAATGGTTTAGTCGTTTCATACCAATTATACGACCCTAGTTCGACCTCCGCCGCGGACGGACGAATTTGGTGTATTAATCACTAATAAGACCAGGAAGTGGTTGTGTGTCGCTTCTGGTAAAAAAGTGGGTTTAAAAAGACAGGAGTAGCCCTAGATGGAGTCGCTCTGGAGATAAAAGGCACACTCTCTAGTTATTAAAAGTCTAGTTGCTCTTAAAAAGGGGTGGGACCACCTTAGAGATCAAAAGGGTTAGAATTACTCTAGAAAAAACGAGTATGCATTTTTGGGCTTAAATGCTTAAATGGACGGAGTCTATTCAAAAGGGGTTTGGCTTAGGTTTTGCCGTTATGTATTCTACCGTTATGTACATCTTTCATCCACTAATTTACTTATTCTAGCTATTAAGCCGTGACGAAGTTGAAAATATCATATAGCGACATCCTGCCAAAAAGAGCCTTAATGCAGCAGTAGCGTGATGCACAGGCAGAAATAGTGTGTGACAAGCGTAGACGCAGAGAAGAAGCGGCTTTTTGCCAAATATGTTCGTTTAGCTATAGTATATTCTTTTTGCCATGGCTAGTTTAAGCCCAAGATAAGTTTAAAATCCTACATATGGTTTTGTTTTTCCGTGGGTTGAATATTTTCTAATTATTTTTTTGATTTTAAAATTATATTTGTAAAGTTAGTTAGTTTGTCAAGTTTGTAAAGTTTAGAAATTTTAAAATTAAGTTCGTTAGGTTGTAATTACTTAATTTTAAAATCATTTCGCAGTCGTTCAAACTACTTACCACACAGGGCGAAGGTAAGCTTCTGTTTGAAATATGAAATAGGGTCAGGGCTTATACTGTCGCGTGTCAGCTGTTTGGTCAATGGCGCAGTGGTGTAGTCGCTTCATACCAAATATACGGCCCCAGTTCGAACCCCGACTTGCTCTTAAAAGCGGAACCACGGGTGGTATATTGTGAAGGAATCGACTTAGTCATTTCCAAAATGTGTAACCAACAGAAAGGTCGCATTTTCTAGTCGGTCTAGCCGGTATAATCCCAAATGATTAATGGTATTTACCTACGAAGGATCCTATCACCACCAGGTATTCACTCACCATGTCTCGTTAATACCTAATTCGAGAGGCATTGGAAGGACTGGACCGAAACCGCCATTGTCAATACAACGACGAAATCTGGGTGAAAGCATTTAAGTAGCTGATGCGCAAAATCGGTCTCAACCCTGCAACCTTAGCTAATCATCCTTTTCAACTGAAACATTCACTCGAAAAGGACGATCCAACTACATCCAAGTATTCAAGGAAAAGCCGACTGGACTACCCACCAATCTCGCTTGGGAAGGAATCAGCTACGAGAGCCAAAAATCTCTAATGCCTATCATGACGGAATCTCGTTGTGATATTCCGGTCTTCCGACGACGAATTGAAATATGTGTTGCCTAAAGCCAAGATCGTTCAACTCGTCGGACTGGACACTATATGTTATCGGTCGGTACCGATCAATCTGGAAATTTTTACCAAATGCAAGAGCCTCAACTGAAACATCCAGTTTACGTGAGAAACCCAATAATTTGCTAAATCTGGCCTGGGAAGGCAGTACTCACGGTCGATCTCGACTCTACCTGGCCTGGTACAAAGGATATTTTAACACCTACCAGCCTGAGAAGGAGATAAAAGTACATAGCTGTGACAACTGTCGCAAAATGTTTTGGGGTGCTACCAACGAGCCAAAAGATATTTATAAGTGATGCACAAAGGCCGAAGTCGTACAACAAAGGCTCTTTCAATGGCCCAACTCGTAACTCTACTGAAAGTTGACCCCTCCAACCTGTATCTCCAGAATTATATACGACGCTATAAGCGGGGGGACAAGACCTGGCTAAGAAAAGCTCAAGAGTTTGCCGGAGACTGTGGAATGGGCCTTCAAGACTATAAATCATCGTTCGACCACGTTGACGCCTACGCTACAAGGATTCCTCTCTTTTCATATTCAACTCTATACTCGGTTTTTGCCCTAGGATACCTACACCCTTAAATGGCAGGGAAACATGGAAGCAGAGAAAAAGCTGTATATTGCCTACTCCTTGCCTAGAAAAAGCTGTATATTGCCTACTGCCTACGGTAACTTCGATACATTTTTACCGTGCTGGAAGACTATGAAGAAGAAAACAATTTGCAAAAAGCTGTTACAAATGTTACATTCATTCTTCTACCCGCATTTGCAAACGTTCTACTGTTGTACCCCAGGTTAGTGCCTCTATCGATTTTTATTGATGTCAATTTACTTGGAACTATAACTAGAAGGACGATTGGCATAGGAATACGCAAAAAGACAAATCGATCAATCAACAAATATCTTGATAAAAATTTTGTTAAAAAGAAGTAGAGTGGTTGCAGAGATATAAAGGGTTGGAATTAGAAGATAAAGAAGCGAGTGAAAGATAATGTTTTTAGGGGCAGAGATAGAAAAGGGGCGGAGCCTAATTATAGAGTGAGATAGCAAGAAAGTGGACATGGCTTTAGAAAAGGGGCGGGGCTTGACATTGCTTTTCGAAAATCATAACCACCAAGCAACCCCAACGACTACTCGCTACCCGACCATGTCTGATCAAGACGAAGACCGGATAAAACTACTATTTGCTAAATTTCTCGAGGAGACAAAGAAGGAGGATGAGCCCAAGGATATTTTGACAGTGAAGCAGATCAAATGCAGTGGCGATCTTGTGGTCTTTGTCATCTGCAAGAAATGCAAGGAGACCATCAAGCCCTCTGGAAATCGCATCTCATTCACGCTCTGCTCCGAATGTGGTAGTCGCAACCGCGTCGCTTGATTCGACCCCAGCACCAACTACAAGAAAAAGAAGAACGCCGACGACTAAATTTTACTAAGTCCGCACAATTTAGTAGGACTTTTGTAGATTTTTGTAAAATTTTAGTAATATAAATTATTTATACTATATCTCGACAAGCAGACGGTATTCCTTGTTTAGTCGGAAAACAGACAAGCGATTATAAGGATTGTCACGATGATGCCGGCAGTATTTGCAGATAGTAAGATCGGGGGTCGGCTGACTAAGTTGCGGGACATTTGAAAGCTTTAAATTTAATTTTTGAATTTTTATTAAATTTTGTTGGCCGTCTACAAATCTGTAGGCGGAGACCCGGTTTGACGGGTTTGAAGCGTATTTTCGACCCAAAGTCATATATACAGCGATCATCTTTCTCTCTTAATTGAGCCAATGTTGTAGAATCCGCTTGACTGTTCCTTTTCAGAAAAAGTTAGAGATAGAAAGTGGGTGTGGCTTTGAAAAAGGGGCGGGCAGTCAAACAGCTGTTGAAAGATTTTTGAAAAATCGCGGGTAGTCCTATTAATACAATCACCAAGAACAGCCGAATGAATCAGCCTGCCATCATCAAAACCCGGAAAACCGTTAAACTCTACCGACATTATACCCAAATCGATGTCGATCAAATCGATTTCTTTTCTTTGGGTAACACCGAACTTGCCATCACTGCCAATTTTGCCTACTTTTTTGACAACCTCCGGCTCCAGTGCCTTTCCCCCTACGCTGCTGATCCAAGAACCGTTAAATTCTCTCTCAGACTCAGTCATCCAGCCATTTTTAACAGAAATGACGGGATTTATATGAGTTCTCGCACAATGGTAATGATAAATGGAGAGACCATACTGACCCGGTTCCTGAATTCGAACAGCGCTATCAAGTTGGATAGATACTTTATCATGGAAATCCATTTATACCAAGGTATCGCGGATAACACAGTTAAGCAGCTCATTACAGAAGAAGCCAAGTAGTTTTGTGATAACATCATGTATTTATTGGTTTAAATGAACGGTTTAGTTTTGATTACTGTTTATTGGGGACATCAAAATACGTACAAAAATGTAATTTTGGAAATAAATACTACGAACTTTCCTATAAATTGATTTTTAATTTCGAAAATACGCTAAAACACAAGAAAATTAAAAATCAATAAAATCGATTCAAATTGGCGTTTGGCAAAAATTTGGTTTAAGGTCAGCCAAGGATATTTTGGGGGTTCCGACAAATTACATACAAAAGCAAATTTATTTTCAAAAAATTTTAGATTAAATTTTTCATTGAATTTTCGCTCGTTTTCAGATTTTTCCATTGATTTTAACTTACACACAATTAAAATACATTAAACACATTAAAACTAAGAAAAGTCATTTTCGAAATTTAATTTTTAATTTTTAAATTTTTGAATATTTAAATTAATTTGTATTTTCGAATTAATTTCCTTTGCTAGTAAATTTTAAATTAAAAATTAATTTCCTTTTGCTAGTAAATTTTAAATTAACAATATCTGAAAACACTAAAATTAAAACCCCCAATAGAACCGAGCTACGGGGGTGCCAACCGAACAAAGAGACGCCAAGCCACGCCCATCGAACAATGACGTCATTCGCCGTGATGTAAATCGAACAATGAGAATTCGATAAATACGTATCGACTACGAATGTTTTTCGGAATTTATAAAGTATTTACTTTTTGACTTCACTAATTGTTTATTGAATTTTTTTTGATTTTAGATTATTGATTTATCGTTTTTTAAAAATTCGATTTGCTAGTATATTGGGCAACTAGTACTATTGGAAAACTGGCTGATTGATTGTTAACAAGATTTTCGCGGTGGGACCATTTTGATTATTTGAATTCAAAAATTTGAAATAAATTGAATTATTTTCCAAAATCATCGAAAAAGTGGCGAGTATGGAAAGAAAAATCGAAGACTTTCGAGGTTTTCAACGGTGGTGGACCTACAACTGTCGCTGACCGGGGCGCATTATGACAAATGGGTACTCCGTGGATCGGCGGAAAATTATAGTTCGTTGCAGAGTCGACTTTAAGGAGGTTGAGGGAAACAATAATAATAATACACTATGTAATTCGGAATTTCCATTACTGACTTGGTCCCGACTGATTCATCGGCTGTTTTGGGAATAGATCTCTTACGACGGGTTGCCTTAGTATCAGGTTCGGCTTTTTTCTCGACCTTGGCAGGTGGTTTATTTGGAGCTCCCTCTTTTTGCTGTTTCTTCGGGTCCGGGGTGGGAGCTGTTGTCGGAGTGGGAATCGGTGCTGGAGTTGGAGCTGTTGTGATAGTAGGAGCGGTGGTCGGAGCTAAAGTTGGAGCTGGTGTGAGAGTCGGAGCGGTAATTGCTAGAGTCGCTTTCTTTAGTTTTTCCTGTGGCGGTGGTTCTTTCTGAACTTCAGGTTGTTTCTCTTCAGCTGGCGTTTGGGGTATTTTATCGCAAACAGCATAGTGTCGAATACAGGAAAACTTTGAAGCAAAGATTACACGACACTTTGAGCAAATCCGAGACTTGACGTATGCATTTTGAGGCATTTTCTCAGCAAATTCCATATCGCTCCAATCGAAGGTTTTCGGTTTAACCCCTTTATGACATGATTGAACATGGTGTTCCATGCGGTGTTTGGTGTAGAAAAATTTCTTGCAAGTATTGCAGTATAATGTGGAAAGAGTCATTTCTGACACGACTTATCGGTATGAAGGCAATTTTGACAATAAAGCTCCCAATCTTAACTCGACTTAATTACACGGCCACTGCCGCCGACCAGCTGTTATGCGACCACAGGAAATAGATAATTGAACTTTTTCGGGACTTTTCGGGGCACCCCAGAAACGCGAGGCGGGGTGGGGGCCCCGCCAGTACGAACACGCATCCATTCCTTATCAGGATTTTTAGCGAAAGTTGCAATAGCTAGGGAAAATTTGCCTTTTCCGCCACCGCCCAGCTGTTACGCGACCACGAGAAATAGAAAATTGAATTTTTCGAAATAAAATCTTGATAAATCTATCGTCGAGCTTAATTTTACGAAATATTTAACATAATTTACTTTAAGGTATTTTTACCTGCCAGTTGTTTTGCCATGTAGATACAATTACCATTCCGCAATTTTCTGATTTTCTTTGCGTTTCCCGTGTTATAGACAAGTTGGCGGTAGAAATTTCTTGTAACGCACTGACTTACTGTATCTCTCTCTCTCTTTGTTTTTGAGTTAAACTAGGGTGGTAAAGACTTTATATATTATAATTCATTGTACTTTACTATAGCTTTAAAATTGATTTTCTTGACAATAAAACTGCAGCAAACATGATAGATAATCATATCCAATATAAAAATACCAAATTAGGTGTAGATTACTGTGTCTTGAATGACGGCCGACCTCATTTTTAACCGTATGACCGTAATTTAGTCTAGATATACCATAGTCAAAGTACTATACTGTAACTAAATGGAGAGATCGAGATTACCCAGATAGAGTTTTGTAAGCATTGCGCCGATTACTGTATCTTTTCAATTGAACCTTGTTCGGTATAGTTACTGTAACTAACCAAACATTAATGTATTTAGAATGGATTACTAAAATATGAAAGACATAGGACTATTTTCAAAACGCCTACAGTAACTGAAAAGAAGTTTGACTACGTTTGGGGTAGATACGTAAAACAGATTTATTGATAAAAATTTTTGGAGACAATAGAAATGTACTGGCTAAATTAAGTTAATCCAATGGTTTTTCGACAAAATATCAATTCTTGCTTGCCACCTCTACGATTCCACATGTCGGGAAAAGGTTGTGGGGTTTTTGTTAAAAAGGTTTTGAATTTCGAATGCGCTAGCCTCCAGACCCTACTTATAGCTGTCGCCAAAATAAAATCATATGCTAATTGCGGAAATAAGCAAGCAAGCTCTGTCGTCTACTGATTAGACTACGAACTTCAATGTCAACAGAAGATCATTCCATTTTGGCGACAGCTATATAAACTTTAGCCCTAGCCGGCTGACATCTACTTTATAATGCGCTAAATCTGCGTTTATATCGACCCTAGACAGATTGATCATCAACCTAAAAGTCGATGATCGAGTTTAGACAGGTCGATCAACGACTTTAAAAGTCGGTGATCGAGTTTGAAAAAGTCAAACTGCGACTTTTTAAGTAGCAGTTCGACTTTTGGAAAGTCGTCAATCGACTTTCTGACTTATCGTTTAGCAGTTTTCTGCCTATTAGTAAGTAGAAAATATATTAGGTAAATAGCAAAATAGCTACATTGTTTTGGCTATTAACAATTACTGATACATAGACGACCATATAACTATATAAGATGGTCTATTTAAGCATTTGTAACGTAGATGGCTTTAAAGGGAAAGGACCTCGTAAAATTGATTTTTAAAATCTTTGTAATAACAACTTCATTGAATAGATACCGTTGTCACGATTCTGAAGCATACCCCTTTTATATGTTTTGGACTGCAATCGGTGCAGGTGTACACGGCCAAACAATGCAAAGGGTACAGGTGTACACGACAGAGAAATGCGAGAGAGCGCGGAAAAAATGGAGACGCAGGATTGCGCGCTATTCAAACGATATTTTCGGCTAAACTTCAGGAGCGCCTACTTTGGTTTATTTTTGCCCGAAAAAAGAGAAAATGGGGCCATTTTCTTAATCAGAAGAATGAGATCTACTCATTTATCACAAATCCAGATAGTATTGTTTTACGCGGTCCTTTTCCTTTAAAAGATTGAATCGCAGGCATCTATTATGTTATTATAAAGTACGGAAAGAACATGAAATACTGTCGATCGACTTACAGTTAAAAGCTACCAAATTTAATTTATAGCCGCACTCAACTCGATATTTTGATTAATTACCTATTAAATAGCTACCAAATTTTATTTATCGCCCCACTCAACTTGACATTTTGATTGATTATTGATTAAATAGCAACCAAATTCATTTTTTACCCCCAATCAACTCGATATTTGATTGATTATAGTTTAAATGTTTTCCCGACAATTCGTTCGATTTGAGGAGGTGACAATTCTTTGACTATAACGACATTTCCTCCGCGATTTTTCCTCCGGCTCACCCCCGACAATTCCTCCGATCGCGACAATTCCTCCGGGCGCGACATTTTCTACACCGCGGCAAATTTTTCCCAGCTATTGCAACTTTCGCTAAAAATTCTAATAAGGAATGAATGCGTGTTCGTACTGGCGGGGCCCCCACCCCGCCTCGCGTTTCTGGGGTGCCCCGAAAAGTCCACATTGTACCAAAGCCGGAAAACCGGGCATCACTGCGGTAAAAATTGTCGTAGACGTGCGGAGGAATTGTCGTGTGCAGGGCTCAAGCAGTAAAATTATTTTGATTGATTATCGATTAATTAGCTACCAACTTTAATTCATTACTTTCAGTCGATTAGCAAAAACAGCGACCTAATTTAATTTCCGAGCCCATTCAACTCGATTATTTTGATCGATTGTCGATTAAACAGCGACCAAACTAAATTTCCATCTTACTCAAACACACTACTTAGTAACGATAGTATCGTTGAAAATTATCCACACCATACCCACAGCATACATTTCATAAAATTTGAGTGTGAAACATCGACACTCAAATTTTATGAAATGTATGCTGTGGGTATGGTGTGGATAATTTTCAACGATACTATCGTTACTAAGTAGTGTGTTTGAGTAAGATGGAAATTTAGTTTGGTCGCTGTTTAATCGACAATCGATCAAAATAATCGAGTTGAATGGGCTCGGAAATTAAATTAGGTCGCTGTTTTTGCTAATCGACTGAAAGTAATGAATTAAAGTTGGTAGCTAATTAATCGATAATCAATCAAAATAATTTTACTGCTTGAGCCCTGCACACGACAATTCCTCCGCACGTCTACGACAATTTTTACCGCAGTGATGCCCGGTTTTCCGGCTTTGGTACAATGTGGACTTTTCGGGGCACCCCAGAAACGCGAGGCGGGGTGGGGGCCCCGCCAGTACGAACACGCATTCATTCCTTATTAGAATTTTTAGCGAAAGTTGCAATAGCTGGGAAAAATTTGCCGCGGTGTAGAAAATGTCGCGCCCGGAGGAATTGTCGCGATCGGAGGAATTGTCGGGGGTGAGCCGGAGGAAAAATCGCGGAGGAAATGTCGTTATAGTCAAAGAATTGTCACCTCCTCAAATCGAACGAATTGTCGGGAAAACATTTAAACTATAATCAATCAAATATCGAGTTGATTGGGGGTAAAAAATGAATTTGGTTGCTATTTAATCAATAATCAATCAAAATGTCAAGTTGAGTGGGGCGATAAATAAAATTTGGTAGCTATTTAATAGGTAATTAATCAAAATATCGAGTTGAGTGCGGCTATAAATTAAATTTGGTAGCTTTTAACTGTAAGTCGATCGACAGTATTTCATGTTCTTTCCGTACTTTATAATAACATAATAGATGCCTGCGATTCAATCTTTTAAAGGAAAAGGACCGCGTAAAACAATACTATCTGGATTTGTGATAAATGAGTAGATCTCATTCTTCTGATTAAGAAAATGGCCCCATTTTCTCTTTTTTCGGGCAAAAATAAACCAAAGTAGGCGCTCCTGAAGTTTAGCCGAAAATATCGTTTGAATAGCGCGCAATCCTGCGTCTCCATTTTTTCCGCGCTCTCTCGCATTTCTCTGTCGTGTACACCTGTACCCTTTGCATTGTTTGGCCGTGTACACCTGCACCGATTGCAGTCCAAAACATATAAAAGGGGTATGCTTCAGAATCGTGACAACGGTATCTATTCAATGAAGTTGTTATTACAAAGATTTTAAAAATCAATTTTACGAGGTCCTTTCCCTTTAAAGCCATCTACGTTACAAATGCTTAAATAGACCATCTTATATAGTTATATGGTCGTCTATGTATCAGTAATTGTTAATAGCCAAAACAATGTAGCTATTTTGCTATTTACCTAATATATTTTCTACTTACTAATAGGCAGAAAACTGCTAAACGATAAGTCAGAAAGTCGATTGACGACTTTCCAAAAGTCGAACTGCTACTTAAAAAGTCGCAGTTTGACTTTTTCAAACTCGATCACCGACTTTTAAAGTCGTTGATCGACCTGTCTAAACTCGATCATCGACTTTTAGGTTGATGATCAATCTGTCTAGGGTCGATATAAACGCAGATTTAGCGCATTATAAAGTAGATGTCAGCCGGCTAGGGCTAAAGTTTATATAGCTGTCGCCAAAATGGAATGATCTTCTGTTGACATTGAAGTTCGTAGTCTAATCAGTAGACGACAGAGCTTGCTTGCTTATTTCCGCAATT
>OZ059902.1:2808821-2853972 GCA_964057215.1 Oscheius myriophilus | reverse complement strand
TATTGGTTTAAATGAACGGTTTAGTTTTGATTACTGTTTATTGGGGACATCAAAATACGTACAAAAATGTAATTTTGGAAATAAATACTACGAACTTTCCTATAAATTGATTTTTAATTTCGAAAATACGCTAAAACACAAGAAAATTAAAAATCAATAAAATCGATTCAAATTGGCGTTTGGCAAAAATTTGGTTTAAGGTCAGCCAAGGATATTTTGGGGGTTCCGACAAATTACATACAAAAGCAAATTTATTTTCAAAAAATTTTAGATTAAATTTTTCATTGAATTTTCGCTCGTTTTCAGATTTTTCCATTGATTTTAACTTACACACAATTAAAATACATTAAACACATTAAAACTAAGAAAAGTCATTTTCGAAATTTAATTTTTAATTTTTAAATTTTTGAATATTTAAATTAATTTGTATTTTCGAATTAATTTCCTTTGCTAGTAAATTTTAAATTAAAAATTAATTTCCTTTTGCTAGTAAATTTTAAATTAACAATATCTGAAAACACTAAAATTAAAACCCCCAATAGAACCGAGCTACGGGGGTGCCAACCGAACAAAGAGACGCCAAGCCACGCCCATCGAACAATGACGTCATTCGCCGTGATGTAAATCGAACAATGAGAATTCGATAAATACGTATCGACTACGAATGTTTTTCGGAATTTATAAAGTATTTACTTTTTGACTTCACTAATTGTTTATTGAATTTTTTTTGATTTTAGATTATTGATTTATCGTTTTTTAAAAATTCGATTTGCTAGTATATTGGGCAACTAGTACTATTGGAAAACTGGCTGATTGATTGTTAACAAGATTTTCGCGGTGGGACCATTTTGATTATTTGAATTCAAAAATTTGAAATAAATTGAATTATTTTCCAAAATCATCGAAAAAGTGGCGAGTATGGAAAGAAAAATCGAAGACTTTCGAGGTTTTCAACGGTGGTGGACCTACAACTGTCGCTGACCGGGGCGCATTATGACAAATGGGTACTCCGTGGATCGGCGGAAAATTATAGTTCGTTGCAGAGTCGACTTTAAGGAGGTTGAGGGAAACAATAATAATAATACACTATGTAATTCGGAATTTCCATTACTGACTTGGTCCCGACTGATTCATCGGCTGTTTTGGGAATAGATCTCTTACGACGGGTTGCCTTAGTATCAGGTTCGGCTTTTTTCTCGACCTTGGCAGGTGGTTTATTTGGAGCTCCCTCTTTTTGCTGTTTCTTCGGGTCCGGGGTGGGAGCTGTTGTCGGAGTGGGAATCGGTGCTGGAGTTGGAGCTGTTGTGATAGTAGGAGCGGTGGTCGGAGCTAAAGTTGGAGCTGGTGTGAGAGTCGGAGCGGTAATTGCTAGAGTCGCTTTCTTTAGTTTTTCCTGTGGCGGTGGTTCTTTCTGAACTTCAGGTTGTTTCTCTTCAGCTGGCGTTTGGGGTATTTTATCGCAAACAGCATAGTGTCGAATACAGGAAAACTTTGAAGCAAAGATTACACGACACTTTGAGCAAATCCGAGACTTGACGTATGCATTTTGAGGCATTTTCTCAGCAAATTCCATATCGCTCCAATCGAAGGTTTTCGGTTTAACCCCTTTATGACATGATTGAACATGGTGTTCCATGCGGTGTTTGGTGTAGAAAAATTTCTTGCAAGTATTGCAGTATAATGTGGAAAGAGTCATTTCTGACACGACTTATCGGTATGAAGGCAATTTTGACAATAAAGCTCCCAATCTTAACTCGACTTAATTACACGGCCACTGCCGCCGACCAGCTGTTATGCGACCACAGGAAATAGATAATTGAACTTTTTCGGGACTTTTCGGGGCACCCCAGAAACGCGAGGCGGGGTGGGGGCCCCGCCAGTACGAACACGCATCCATTCCTTATCAGGATTTTTAGCGAAAGTTGCAATAGCTAGGGAAAATTTGCCTTTTCCGCCACCGCCCAGCTGTTACGCGACCACGAGAAATAGAAAATTGAATTTTTCGAAATAAAATCTTGATAAATCTATCGTCGAGCTTAATTTTACGAAATATTTAACATAATTTACTTTAAGGTATTTTTACCTGCCAGTTGTTTTGCCATGTAGATACAATTACCATTCCGCAATTTTCTGATTTTCTTTGCGTTTCCCGTGTTATAGACAAGTTGGCGGTAGAAATTTCTTGTAACGCACTGACTTACTGTATCTCTCTCTCTCTTTGTTTTTGAGTTAAACTAGGGTGGTAAAGACTTTATATATTATAATTCATTGTACTTTACTATAGCTTTAAAATTGATTTTCTTGACAATAAAACTGCAGCAAACATGATAGATAATCATATCCAATATAAAAATACCAAATTAGGTGTAGATTACTGTGTCTTGAATGACGGCCGACCTCATTTTTAACCGTATGACCGTAATTTAGTCTAGATATACCATAGTCAAAGTACTATACTGTAACTAAATGGAGAGATCGAGATTACCCAGATAGAGTTTTGTAAGCATTGCGCCGATTACTGTATCTTTTCAATTGAACCTTGTTCGGTATAGTTACTGTAACTAACCAAACATTAATGTATTTAGAATGGATTACTAAAATATGAAAGACATAGGACTATTTTCAAAACGCCTACAGTAACTGAAAAGAAGTTTGACTACGTTTGGGGTAGATACGTAAAACAGATTTATTGATAAAAATTTTTGGAGACAATAGAAATGTACTGGCTAAATTAAGTTAATCCAATGGTTTTTCGACAAAATATCAATTCTTGCTTGCCACCTCTACGATTCCACATGTCGGGAAAAGGTTGTGGGGTTTTTGTTAAAAAGGTTTTGAATTTCGAATGCGCTAGCCTCCAGACCCTACTTATAGCTGTCGCCAAAATAAAATCATATGCTAATTGCGGAAATAAGCAAGCAAGCTCTGTCGTCTACTGATTAGACTACGAACTTCAATGTCAACAGAAGATCATTCCATTTTGGCGACAGCTATATAAACTTTAGCCCTAGCCGGCTGACATCTACTTTATAATGCGCTAAATCTGCGTTTATATCGACCCTAGACAGATTGATCATCAACCTAAAAGTCGATGATCGAGTTTAGACAGGTCGATCAACGACTTTAAAAGTCGGTGATCGAGTTTGAAAAAGTCAAACTGCGACTTTTTAAGTAGCAGTTCGACTTTTGGAAAGTCGTCAATCGACTTTCTGACTTATCGTTTAGCAGTTTTCTGCCTATTAGTAAGTAGAAAATATATTAGGTAAATAGCAAAATAGCTACATTGTTTTGGCTATTAACAATTACTGATACATAGACGACCATATAACTATATAAGATGGTCTATTTAAGCATTTGTAACGTAGATGGCTTTAAAGGGAAAGGACCTCGTAAAATTGATTTTTAAAATCTTTGTAATAACAACTTCATTGAATAGATACCGTTGTCACGATTCTGAAGCATACCCCTTTTATATGTTTTGGACTGCAATCGGTGCAGGTGTACACGGCCAAACAATGCAAAGGGTACAGGTGTACACGACAGAGAAATGCGAGAGAGCGCGGAAAAAATGGAGACGCAGGATTGCGCGCTATTCAAACGATATTTTCGGCTAAACTTCAGGAGCGCCTACTTTGGTTTATTTTTGCCCGAAAAAAGAGAAAATGGGGCCATTTTCTTAATCAGAAGAATGAGATCTACTCATTTATCACAAATCCAGATAGTATTGTTTTACGCGGTCCTTTTCCTTTAAAAGATTGAATCGCAGGCATCTATTATGTTATTATAAAGTACGGAAAGAACATGAAATACTGTCGATCGACTTACAGTTAAAAGCTACCAAATTTAATTTATAGCCGCACTCAACTCGATATTTTGATTAATTACCTATTAAATAGCTACCAAATTTTATTTATCGCCCCACTCAACTTGACATTTTGATTGATTATTGATTAAATAGCAACCAAATTCATTTTTTACCCCCAATCAACTCGATATTTGATTGATTATAGTTTAAATGTTTTCCCGACAATTCGTTCGATTTGAGGAGGTGACAATTCTTTGACTATAACGACATTTCCTCCGCGATTTTTCCTCCGGCTCACCCCCGACAATTCCTCCGATCGCGACAATTCCTCCGGGCGCGACATTTTCTACACCGCGGCAAATTTTTCCCAGCTATTGCAACTTTCGCTAAAAATTCTAATAAGGAATGAATGCGTGTTCGTACTGGCGGGGCCCCCACCCCGCCTCGCGTTTCTGGGGTGCCCCGAAAAGTCCACATTGTACCAAAGCCGGAAAACCGGGCATCACTGCG
Source organism: Oscheius myriophilus (assembly GCA_964057215.1). NCBI lineage: Eukaryota > Metazoa > Nematoda > Chromadorea > Rhabditida > Rhabditidae > Oscheius > Oscheius myriophilus. The sequence goes on along the minus strand of OZ059902.1, from coordinate 2,849,657 downwards.
GTAAAAATTGTCGTAGACGTGCGGAGGAATTGTCGTGTGCAGGGCTCAAGCAGTAAAATTATTTTGATTGATTATCGATTAATTAGCTACCAACTTTAATTCATTACTTTCAGTCGATTAGCAAAAACAGCGACCTAATTTAATTTCCGAGCCCATTCAACTCGATTATTTTGATCGATTGTCGATTAAACAGCGACCAAACTAAATTTCCATCTTACTCAAACACACTACTTAGTAACGATAGTATCGTTGAAAATTATCCACACCATACCCACAGCATACATTTCATAAAATTTGAGTGTCGATGTTTCACACTCAAATTTTATGAAATGTATGCTGTGGGTATGGTGTGGATAATTTTCAACGATACTATCGTTACTAAGTAGTGTGTTTGAGTAAGATGGAAATTTAGTTTGGTCGCTGTTTAATCGACAATCGATCAAAATAATCGAGTTGAATGGGCTCGGAAATTAAATTAGGTCGCTGTTTTTGCTAATCGACTGAAAGTAATGAATTAAAGTTGGTAGCTAATTAATCGATAATCAATCAAAATAATTTTACTGCTTGAGCCCTGCACACGACAATTCCTCCGCACGTCTACGACAATTTTTACCGCAGTGATGCCCGGTTTTCCGGCTTTGGTACAATGTGGACTTTTCGGGGCACCCCAGAAACGCGAGGCGGGGTGGGGGCCCCGCCAGTACGAACACGCATTCATTCCTTATTAGAATTTTTAGCGAAAGTTGCAATAGCTGGGAAAAATTTGCCGCGGTGTAGAAAATGTCGCGCCCGGAGGAATTGTCGCGATCGGAGGAATTGTCGGGGGTGAGCCGGAGGAAAAATCGCGGAGGAAATGTCGTTATAGTCAAAGAATTGTCACCTCCTCAAATCGAACGAATTGTCGGGAAAACATTTAAACTATAATCAATCAAATATCGAGTTGATTGGGGGTAAAAAATGAATTTGGTTGCTATTTAATCAATAATCAATCAAAATGTCAAGTTGAGTGGGGCGATAAATAAAATTTGGTAGCTATTTAATAGGTAATTAATCAAAATATCGAGTTGAGTGCGGCTATAAATTAAATTTGGTAGCTTTTAACTGTAAGTCGATCGACAGTATTTCATGTTCTTTCCGTACTTTATAATAACATAATAGATGCCTGCGATTCAATCTTTTAAAGGAAAAGGACCGCGTAAAACAATACTATCTGGATTTGTGATAAATGAGTAGATCTCATTCTTCTGATTAAGAAAATGGCCCCATTTTCTCTTTTTTCGGGCAAAAATAAACCAAAGTAGGCGCTCCTGAAGTTTAGCCGAAAATATCGTTTGAATAGCGCGCAATCCTGCGTCTCCATTTTTTCCGCGCTCTCTCGCATTTCTCTGTCGTGTACACCTGTACCCTTTGCATTGTTTGGCCGTGTACACCTGCACCGATTGCAGTCCAAAACATATAAAAGGGGTATGCTTCAGAATCGTGACAACGGTATCTATTCAATGAAGTTGTTATTACAAAGATTTTAAAAATCAATTTTACGAGGTCCTTTCCCTTTAAAGCCATCTACGTTACAAATGCTTAAATAGACCATCTTATATAGTTATATGGTCGTCTATGTATCAGTAATTGTTAATAGCCAAAACAATGTAGCTATTTTGCTATTTACCTAATATATTTTCTACTTACTAATAGGCAGAAAACTGCTAAACGATAAGTCAGAAAGTCGATTGACGACTTTCCAAAAGTCGAACTGCTACTTAAAAAGTCGCAGTTTGACTTTTTCAAACTCGATCACCGACTTTTAAAGTCGTTGATCGACCTGTCTAAACTCGATCATCGACTTTTAGGTTGATGATCAATCTGTCTAGGGTCGATATAAACGCAGATTTAGCGCATTATAAAGTAGATGTCAGCCGGCTAGGGCTAAAGTTTATATAGCTGTCGCCAAAATGGAATGATCTTCTGTTGACATTGAAGTTCGTAGTCTAATCAGTAGACGACAGAGCTTGCTTGCTTATTTCCGCAATTAGCATATGATTTTATTTTGGCGACAGCTATAAGTAGGGTCTGGAGGCTAGCGCATTCGAAATTCAAAACCTTTTTAACAAAAACCCCACAACCTTTTCCCGACATGTGGAATCGTAGAGGTGGCAAGCAAGAATTGATATTTTGTCGAAAAACCATTGGATTAACTTAATTTAGCCAGTACATTTCTATTGTCTCCAAAAATTTTTATCAATAAATCTGTTTTACGTATCTACCCCAAACGTAGTCAAACTTCTTTTCAGTTACTGTAGGCGTTTTGAAAATAGTCCTATGTCTTTCATATTTTAGTAATCCATTCTAAATACATTAATGTTTGGTTAGTTACAGTAACTATACCGAACAAGGTTCAATTGAAAAGATACAGTAATCGGCGCAATGCTTACAAAACTCTATCTGGGTAATCTCGATCTCTCCATTTAGTTACAGTATAGTACTTTGACTATGGTATATCTAGACTAAATTACGGTCATACGGTTAAAAATGAGGTCGGCCGTCATTCAAGACACAGTAATCTACACCTAATTTGGTATTTTTATATTGGATATGATTATCTATCATGTTTGCTGCAGTTTTATTGTCAAGAAAATCAATTTTAAAGCTATAGTAAAGTACAATGAATTATAATATATAAAGTCTTTACCACCCTAGTTTAACTCAAAAACAAAGAGAGAGAGAGATACAGTAAGTCAGTGCGTTACAAGAAATTTCTACCGCCAACTTGTCTATAACACGGGAAACGCAAAGAAAATCAGAAAATTGCGGAATGGTAATTGTATCTACATGGCAAAACAACTGGCAGGTAAAAATACCTTAAAGTAAATTATGTTAAATATTTCGTAAAATTAAGCTCGACGATAGATTTATCAAGATTTTATTTCGAAAAATTCAATTTTCTATTTCTCGTGGTCGCGTAACAGCTGGGCGGTGGCGGAAAAGGCAAATTTTCCCTAGCTATTGCAACTTTCGCTAAAAATCCTGATAAGGAATGGATGCGTGTTCGTACTGGCGGGGCCCCCACCCCGCCTCGCGTTTCTGGGGTGCCCCGAAAAGTCCCGAAAAAGTTCAATTATCTATTTCCTGTGGTCGCATAACAGCTGGTCGGCGGCAGTGGCCGTGTAATTAAGTCGAGTTAAGATTGGGAGCTTTATTGTCAAAATTGCCTTCATACCGATAAGTCGTGTCAGAAATGACTCTTTCCACATTATACTGCAATACTTGCAAGAAATTTTTCTACACCAAACACCGCATGGAACACCATGTTCAATCATGTCATAAAGGGGTTAAACCGAAAACCTTCGATTGGAGCGATATGGAATTTGCTGAGAAAATGCCTCAAAATGCATACGTCAAGTCTCGGATTTGCTCAAAGTGTCGTGTAATCTTTGCTTCAAAGTTTTCCTGTATTCGACACTATGCTGTTTGCGATAAAATACCCCAAACGCCAGCTGAAGAGAAACAACCTGAAGTTCAGAAAGAACCACCGCCACAGGAAAAACTAAAGAAAGCGACTCTAGCAATTACCGCTCCGACTCTCACACCAGCTCCAACTTTAGCTCCGACCACCGCTCCTACTATCACAACAGCTCCAACTCCAGCACCGATTCCCACTCCGACAACAGCTCCCACCCCGGACCCGAAGAAACAGCAAAAAGAGGGAGCTCCAAATAAACCACCTGCCAAGGTCGAGAAAAAAGCCGAACCTGATACTAAGGCAACCCGTCGTAAGAGATCTATTCCCAAAACAGCCGATGAATCAGTCGGGACCAAGTCAGTAATGGAAATTCCGAATTACATAGTGTATTATTATTATTGTTTCCCTCAACCTCCTTAAAGTCGACTCTGCAACGAACTATAATTTTCCGCCGATCCACGGAGTACCCATTTGTCATAATGCGCCCCGGTCAGCGACAGTTGTAGGTCCACCACCGTTGAAAACCTCGAAAGTCTTCGATTTTTCTTTCCATACTCGCCACTTTTTCGATGATTTTGGAAAATAATTCAATTTATTTCAAATTTTTGAATTCAAATAATCAAAATGGTCCCACCGCGAAAATCTTGTTAACAATCAATCAGCCAGTTTTCCAATAGTACTAGTTGCCCAATATACTAGCAAATCGAATTTTTAAAAAACGATAAATCAATAATCTAAAATCAAAAAAAATTCAATAAACAATTAGTGAAGTCAAAAAGTAAATACTTTATAAATTCCGAAAAACATTCGTAGTCGATACGTATTTATCGAATTCTCATTGTTCGATTTACATCACGGCGAATGACGTCATTGTTCGATGGGCGTGGCTTGGCGTCTCTTTGTTCGGTTGGCACCCCCGTAGCTCGGTTCTATTGGGGGTTTTAATTTTAGTGTTTTCAGATATTGTTAATTTAAAATTTACTAGCAAAAGGAAATTAATTTTTAATTTAAAATTTACTAGCAAAGGAAATTAATTCGAAAATACAAATTAATTTAAATATTCAAAAATTTAAAAATTAAAAATTAAATTTCGAAAATGACTTTTCTTAGTTTTAATGTGTTTAATGTATTTTAATTGTGTGTAAGTTAAAATCAATGGAAAAATCTGAAAACGAGCGAAAATTCAATGAAAAATTTAATCTAAAATTTTTTGAAAATAAATTTGCTTTTGTATGTAATTTGTCGGAACCCCCAAAATATCCTTGGCTGACCTTAAACCAAATTTTTGCCAAACGCCAATTTGAATCGATTTTATTGATTTTTAATTTTCTTGTGTTTTAGCGTATTTTCGAAATTAAAAATCAATTTATAGGAAAGTTCGTAGTATTTATTTCCAAAATTACATTTTTGTACGTATTTTGATGTCCCCAATAAACAGTAATCAAAACTAAACCGTTCATTTAAACCAATAAATACATGATGTTATCACAAAACTACTTGGCTTCTTCTGTAATGAGCTGCTTAACTGTGTTATCCGCGATACCTTGGTATAAATGGATTTCCATGATAAAGTATCTATCCAACTTGATAGCGCTGTTCGAATTCAGGAACCGGGTCAGTATGGTCTCTCCATTTATCATTACCATTGTGCGAGAACTCATATAAATCCCGTCATTTCTGTTAAAAATGGCTGGATGACTGAGTCTGAGAGAGAATTTAACGGTTCTTGGATCAGCAGCGTAGGGGGAAAGGCACTGGAGCCGGAGGTTGTCAAAAAAGTAGGCAAAATTGGCAGTGATGGCAAGTTCGGTGTTACCCAAAGAAAAGAAATCGATTTGATCGACATCGATTTGGGTATAATGTCGGTAGAGTTTAACGGTTTTCCGGGTTTTGATGATGGCAGGCTGATTCATTCGGCTGTTCTTGGTGATTGTATTAATAGGACTACCCGCGATTTTTCAAAAATCTTTCAACAGCTGTTTGACTGCCCGCCCCTTTTTCAAAGCCACACCCACTTTCTATCTCTAACTTTTTCTGAAAAGGAACAGTCAAGCGGATTCTACAACATTGGCTCAATTAAGAGAGAAAGATGATCGCTGTATATATGACTTTGGGTCGAAAATACGCTTCAAACCCGTCAAACCGGGTCTCCGCCTACAGATTTGTAGACGGCCAACAAAATTTAATAAAAATTCAAAAATTAAATTTAAAGCTTTCAAATGTCCCGCAACTTAGTCAGCCGACCCCCGATCTTACTATCTGCAAATACTGCCGGCATCATCGTGACAATCCTTATAATCGCTTGTCTGTTTTCCGACTAAACAAGGAATACCGTCTGCTTGTCGAGATATAGTATAAATAATTTATATTACTAAAATTTTACAAAAATCTACAAAAGTCCTACTAAATTGTGCGGACTTAGTAAAATTTAGTCGTCGGCGTTCTTCTTTTTCTTGTAGTTGGTGCTGGGGTCGAATCAAGCGACGCGGTTGCGACTACCACATTCGGAGCAGAGCGTGAATGAGATGCGATTTCCAGAGGGCTTGATGGTCTCCTTGCATTTCTTGCAGATGACAAAGACCACAAGATCGCCACTGCATTTGATCTGCTTCACTGTCAAAATATCCTTGGGCTCATCCTCCTTCTTTGTCTCCTCGAGAAATTTAGCAAATAGTAGTTTTATCCGGTCTTCGTCTTGATCAGACATGGTCGGGTAGCGAGTAGTCGTTGGGGTTGCTTGGTGGTTATGATTTTCGAAAAGCAATGTCAAGCCCCGCCCCTTTTCTAAAGCCATGTCCACTTTCTTGCTATCTCACTCTATAATTAGGCTCCGCCCCTTTTCTATCTCTGCCCCTAAAAACATTATCTTTCACTCGCTTCTTTATCTTCTAATTCCAACCCTTTATATCTCTGCAACCACTCTACTTCTTTTTAACAAAATTTTTATCAAGATATTTGTTGATTGATCGATTTGTCTTTTTGCGTATTCCTATGCCAATCGTCCTTCTAGTTATAGTTCCAAGTAAATTGACATCAATAAAAATCGATAGAGGCACTAACCTGGGGTACAACAGTAGAACGTTTGCAAATGCGGGTAGAAGAATGAATGTAACATTTGTAACAGCTTTTTGCAAATTGTTTTCTTCTTCATAGTCTTCCAGCACGGTAAAAATGTATCGAAGTTACCGTAGGCAGTAGGCAATATACAGCTTTTTCTAGGCAAGGAGTAGGCAATATACAGCTTTTTCTCTGCTTCCATGTTTCCCTGCCATTTAAGGGTGTAGGTATCCTAGGGCAAAAACCGAGTATAGAGTTGAATATGAAAAGAGAGGAATCCTTGTAGCGTAGGCGTCAACGTGGTCGAACGATGATTTATAGTCTTGAAGGCCCATTCCACAGTCTCCGGCAAACTCTTGAGCTTTTCTTAGCCAGGTCTTGTCCCCCCGCTTATAGCGTCGTATATAATTCTGGAGATACAGGTTGGAGGGGTCAACTTTCAGTAGAGTTACGAGTTGGGCCATTGAAAGAGCCTTTGTTGTACGACTTCGGCCTTTGTGCATCACTTATAAATATCTTTTGGCTCGTTGGTAGCACCCCAAAACATTTTGCGACAGTTGTCACAGCTATGTACTTTTATCTCCTTCTCAGGCTGGTAGGTGTTAAAATATCCTTTGTACCAGGCCAGGTAGAGTCGAGATCGACCGTGAGTACTGCCTTCCCAGGCCAGATTTAGCAAATTATTGGGTTTCTCACGTAAACTGGATGTTTCAGTTGAGGCTCTTGCATTTGGTAAAAATTTCCAGATTGATCGGTACCGACCGATAACATATAGTGTCCAGTCCGACGAGTTGAACGATCTTGGCTTTAGGCAACACATATTTCAATTCGTCGTCGGAAGACCGGAATATCACAACGAGATTCCGTCATGATAGGCATTAGAGATTTTTGGCTCTCGTAGCTGATTCCTTCCCAAGCGAGATTGGTGGGTAGTCCAGTCGGCTTTTCCTTGAATACTTGGATGTAGTTGGATCGTCCTTTTCGAGTGAATGTTTCAGTTGAAAAGGATGATTAGCTAAGGTTGCAGGGTTGAGACCGATTTTGCGCATCAGCTACTTAAATGCTTTCACCCAGATTTCGTCGTTGTATTGACAATGGCGGTTTCGGTCCAGTCCTTCCAATGCCTCTCGAATTAGGTATTAACGAGACATGGTGAGTGAATACCTGGTGGTGATAGGATCCTTCGTAGGTAAATACCATTAATCATTTGGGATTATACCGGCTAGACCGACTAGAAAATGCGACCTTTCTGTTGGTTACACATTTTGGAAATGACTAAGTCGATTCCTTCACAATATACCACCCGTGGTTCCGCTTTTAAGAGCAAGTCGGGGTTCGAACTGGGGCCGTATATTTGGTATGAAGCGACTACACCACTGCGCCATTGACCAAACAGCTGACACGCGACAGTATAAGCCCTGACCCTATTTCATATTTCAAACAGAAGCTTACCTTCGCCCTGTGTGGTAAGTAGTTTGAACGACTGCGAAATGATTTTAAAATTAAGTAATTACAACCTAACGAACTTAATTTTAAAATTTCTAAACTTTACAAACTTGACAAACTAACTAACTTTACAAATATAATTTTAAAATCAAAAAAATAATTAGAAAATATTCAACCCACGGAAAAACAAAACCATATGTAGGATTTTAAACTTATCTTGGGCTTAAACTAGCCATGGCAAAAAGAATATACTATAGCTAAACGAACATATTTGGCAAAAAGCCGCTTCTTCTCTGCGTCTACGCTTGTCACACACTATTTCTGCCTGTGCATCACGCTACTGCTGCATTAAGGCTCTTTTTGGCAGGATGTCGCTATATGATATTTTCAACTTCGTCACGGCTTAATAGCTAGAATAAGTAAATTAGTGGATGAAAGATGTACATAACGGTAGAATACATAACGGCAAAACCTAAGCCAAACCCCTTTTGAATAGACTCCGTCCATTTAAGCATTTAAGCCCAAAAATGCATACTCGTTTTTTCTAGAGTAATTCTAACCCTTTTGATCTCTAAGGTGGTCCCACCCCTTTTTAAGAGCAACTAGACTTTTAATAACTAGAGAGTGTGCCTTTTATCTCCAGAGCGACTCCATCTAGGGCTACTCCTGTCTTTTTAAACCCACTTTTTTACCAGAAGCGACACACAACCACTTCCTGGTCTTATTAGTGATTAATACACCAAATTCGTCCGTCCGCGGCGGAGGTCGAACTAGGGTCGTATAATTGGTATGAAACGACTAAACCATTGCGCCAGACTATAACCGATCAACGAACAGCTGACATGCGAAAGTATAACCACCCGACCCTTATCATATTTTCAAACAGAAGCTGAACTTCGTCCTGTGTGGTGAGTGGTTTGAAAACTTACGAAATTACCATAAAAAATATAAACTTAAAAACTTACAAACTTTACATTGTATTGATTTTAGGAAAAACTACCGCGCAAAAAACAACTGACGCGCCTAATTTATTTGGCATTTTTGGCTAGAAAAGGTGTATATAAAATATTCTAGCTAAAAGAGAATTGAAAAAAATATTTTGGCAAAATACACTTAAAGAAAATATTTATTTACAAACTTATAAACTTTTAACTATTACTATATTTACGGTAAGTTCGTCACCCAAGTAAAGTAAATGGAAGCTGTCTGCAAGACTGTACGAGCGGTCCCGACACGATTAGCCTGACCTGGATGACTGCCAACTTGACTTACAGGCATATCGTGGCGGGACCAGCTGCGAGCGGTCGCGTCGCCTGGGAAGCTGTCTCCCATTGAACCCTACTTGCGTATTTACACGTAACGGACACAGCATTTTCGAAATTTAATTATTGATTTTCGATTATTCGAACTTTCAAATTATTTTTCGTAATATAATTATTGATTTTCGATTTTTCGAAATTTTATTATTGAGTTTCGAAATTATTATTTTTTCAAAATTATTTTAAATTTTTCATTATTTTTTCAAAATTACTTATTGATTTTTCAAACGAATTTTAGATTTTTCAAATTATTATCAAATTTATTTTGTATTTTTTCGAAAATATATTTTTAAAAATTTTCGATTTTTCAACACTGGGGCGAACACGCCCACACTAATTGGAACTTATCCCAAATGCGCTCCTAGCCTTTTGGTCACTGGGGCGACCACGCCCCCACTATTTCTAACTTGTATCTAATGCTATTCTAGCTTTTTGGTCACTGGGGCGAACACACCCCCACTATTTGGAACTTATCCCAAATGCGTCCCTAACCATTTTGGTCACTGGGGCGACCACGCCCCCACTATTTGGTAATTCTTTCTAAGACGTCCCGGGTGATTTTTAACACTGCCCCCACTATTTATGACTTGTCTTTAATGCTATTCTAGCTTTTTGATCACTGGGGCGAACACGCCCCCCACTATATATAACTTTACAAACTTTATAAACTTTACAAACTTTATAAACATTTAAACTTTGCAAACTTTATAAACTTTACAAACTTTATAAACATTATAAACTGTACAAACTTTATAAACTTTACAAACTTTATAACCTATTGATTTTTTCATAGTAAAAGAAGGGGTAAATTATATTATGAAATAGCAAGGTTTTAACTATTAAACCCATAGCAAAAAGAAGGGACGCATATATATAGAAAATTCATTAACCATTGACATAGCAAAAGTAGGGGTAGTTTTAGAAAAAGGAGGATAAGGACTCTACTTATATAAATGGAAGAAATGAACAAAAGGCCATAGAGAATAATTTGAACTTTGAGCTTTGAGAGAAATAAAACACCATTTCTGAAAAAAGCAGTATTCTCTGTTTCTCTGTCAATCTCATTTTCTCTCTCTATTTCTCTCCTTACGTATTTGCCTTCTCCCTACAGAAAATCGACCCCGCTCCTATGGAAATCATCATAAAATCCAGAATCACACTTTTTAAAAATGGCACCACATCCATTATTATGATTGCGTTTCCATCATTGTACGCCACACTCTCCACCCATCCGAAGTATTCGCTCACATTGCCATACTGAAAAAGTGTATTACTTGAGGCTAACTTTAATTTATCCAGTTACCATTTCTAAATCATAAGCTATAGCTTCCGCCAAACTGGAATCCGACCAAAAAGCGCCTTAAGACGTCTGTTTTCTAATAAAACGACGTCGTTGGGACACGACATAGAATTTGACCTATGTTGATAGAAAAAAATCAATATTGATAGAAAAAAAATCAAAAAATTTACTGTTGCGCGGGTTACTGTAGCGCGCAGCGCGCTTTTGGTGTTTTGCGTGAACGTGTCGCCGATTTCCTCCTCTGTTGTACTCTGGGCTCGCCCATAACCTCCTATCATCCACAAGGAAGTGCCACGCGGTAGGGGATTGCGACAGCTTCGATGGTTTCCCCATCCAGAAAGAAGAGTAACCGGGACTTGCTCCCATGGATCACCAAAGACACATGACTGAAAGACGGCTTTATCCAAATGGACACGCAAAGAGATCGTTCGACTAAGTTCCATGAGGGGAGAGAGGTTAGTGCAGAGGGTCGGCTGCCGCTTCCGATGAGGGGTCTTCGGCGGGAGCTTCATCTCGACCTAACTTTGTCCCAGGTTCCTGGTCTTGCGATATGGCCTGAAAGTGACATGGTTACTCCACATACTACACAGATAGTTAAGCGACCGAGATCACTTGTCCAAAGCCACGAACCTTGACTAGATCGACGGTCCGTGTTGGTCTTCTATGAGCGTCTCCTAGGCCTCAGTCTCTTGATGCGCAGGGAGGGAGTAAAAGCTGCTCCGATCGTTTCTCCCTAGTGACAGAGTCAACGGGGTACTTTTAACGGATGCAGGTCACCCAAAGGTACTCTCTCAATACTAAGTACCGAGTTTCCCTTTAATGCCTTATGAATACAAAGGTGCCGTATGACTTGCGTCAAAACGATTCCACTTCCCAATGCACCCACCAACTCGTCCCGTACACGGTGCAACACTGAGCTCTCGGGGCGCTCTCGGGGCGCCGCCCCACGTAAGATTACGTACGCGGCGCCGACGACGCGCTACCGTAGCCCATAAAGGGACTGTGAGCAGACCGTCGCCGATTAGGCACGATATTGGCGACAGAACGTTAATCAAATTTTGATTTGAAAAAGCAATCGATAGGAAATTTAATTTTCAAAAAAATGTCGCAAAACTTTGAAAAAAGCCTTTTCACCTCTTTATCTCGAACTAAATGATGTTCACGCGCAATATAAAAAGCGCGCCGCGCGCTACAGTACCACGGCTGAGCAAAACATTTTACGAATAAAATTTTTCGGATCTTTTATAAATGTTCCGCCCAATTAATGCTCATATTCTATCTCTTCATTGTTATTGTCCGACCGTTCGTGCGATACGCAGGCGAAAAAAGCAGGCAAAAAGTCAAGACGCAGAGAAAAGCGGCTTTTTTTTTCGGCGGCTACAATTGTTTACGATATCGAGGTGTATGTGACTTACTGTGATGTATATAATAAAACCAAGCAATAGAAAGTCAACAAAACTATGGATGCTCATGAAGATAAAAAAGTGATTTTTCCGTTTAGATTTTACGAAAAGGGAAATTGATGTGTAGAGAGTCACGGGTACTCCGAAAATCACACAAATAAAAAAGAAAACGATCATAAAGTAGGGGATAAGTTGGAAAATCAATGGCAATAGCGGCTGGTATGGAAGCTCGGCTGGAGGAATTGTAGAATTCAAAAGGGAAATGGGTTCGTTCATATCGATCAAAGAAGAATAATTATAGATGGTTGTGTTTTCGAATTCCAGCAGTGGGTCTTCTTCAGCTGTCAGTGTTAAATTGCCCATTCTAAAGTTCAGTAAGATTGAAATTTAAAAACTAGCTGAACAATTGAAAAAAGGAAACAATGAGATACTGTAATATACATAAGACGGTTGGAACTAAATGAGCCCAACGGATTCGAACCATCGGCCCCCAAAAAACTGATCGATCCCAACCAGCGCCTTAGACCAATCGATAGTACCGCGACCTACAGTAACTACCTCGCCCTTGCTCGTCGGTGCTATCGTTTTGGCAAAATACCTCAACGCACATTTGCGTATACAGTCATTAGATTAGGAACCACAAACAGAAATTTTACCATTGCAATTTCAAGATTGTTTTTAGCCACGGTTGCAGTCCTAAGTGGTAGCAGCAAAACTTTTTTGAATTTTGAAATTTCGTCAACTTTGAAAGGAGGAATGTTAATTTTAGTGCGGTTTTGCGGCCGCCGTTTTCAATTGAAGCTTTCGAGGGGCGGAGCGAGATCGCAATTTGCCGCAGGCTTTCCGCATGGCGTTAAACAGCGGGCACGCCAAGTCGGCAAATCAGCGATATTCCGCCCTCATATATTATGGCGGTATTTGTGCATTTTAACATAATAATTATGTTCTAATATACACAAATGATGAGTAAAATAATCCATTAAAGGATTTATACGTCGTAATCGGGTTTCGTGAAAGAGCGTTTTGAAAATTTTGCTTTCCCGCCTTAGCAGCGGGGCACGGATATTGGCGCTGGCTTGTAAAATTACATATTTAAGCTAGAATTGCAAAAAATCGCCAGAGTGAATTTTCGATTTCTTTACTTCATTCAAACCGCAAATATCAAATTAATAAGAATCGAAAAGCAGAAGTGGCGGTCCGGGTGTATAAACGCCGAAATCGGCCAAAAAGGGGAAATTCAGAAAAAGTGAACCTTGTTCAAAAATCAATTTTTCTTTTGTTTTTGTCGAGTTTGGTATTTTTACGTGTTTAATAAGTGTAAAACAAAATAAACTTTCAATTTTGCTCAAATTGGATGGAATTCCATGCTAATTGAGTCAGAACCACGGCTTTATTTCAAACAATGTTGAATAAAAAAATCCACCAACATGGATTTTTTATGTTTGTTTTTCATTTTAAGCTTTGATTAGATTAACATCAGAAAAAACAAAAGAAACCCCGCGGTCTAAAAATTTAAACCTGTTTTACATCGAAAATTCGTTTTAAATTGCATGTTTCGGATGTTAGACGTTTAAATTTGCAAAAACCGCTTGCACCAGCGTGTCGCCGTACTATTTTACGTCATGGTCAATGATTACATATCCAGTTTTTATAAAATTGTGTGTGCTGCGCCTAGAAAACCAAAATTTCTTATGGATTCGGGTTACCCGCGCCGACCCCGCCTTTGCGACGCCTACATTAAATTACGGCCATTTGCGTATACAGTCATTAGTCATTAGATTACGGCATTTCCAAAAATTTCGGAAAAGCCGCTGGGTGAATAGCAGCAAGGTTGGGCTGAAATCTAATAATGTGTATTCAGAACAGGTGATGGGCCAGTTTTATTTCCAACAGTGGGGGAATATTCATTACAACGGGAGTAGTAGGGGCATACTTACTAAGTGGGGGGGGGGGAGGGGCTTAATTACGTGTTGGGGACTTGATTTATATCAAGTTGTAGTCGGCATATTTTGGACAGTTGGGGTACTTTATGTATATCTGACCGCCAAACCGAAATATTATGCTAATAAGAGAATCATTTGGACATTCTAATTTTATTGACATGATTCCAATTTGGCGACAGCTATATATTCCTCGCCCACGGACCTTTTTGGAAATTTCGATGACCTGCGAATCCAAGCTAATTAGAATGAATAATGACATATAGCTGACACCAAACGGGCATCATGCCAATTTCGTTCCAGTCTTCTATGTTGATGATAGATTAGCATAAAATCGTAATATCAACAGAGAATGAAGGCACAAATTGGAATGATGCCCGTTTGGCGGCAACTATAGCTACATATTCACATTTTTGCATAATTTTCAATTATTCCTTGCTCAAAGTTATGCTAATGTCAAAATTTGCGAGAAAGGTCGTTGGGCGACGAGTATAGCTGTCGCCACACGGAAATCGGCAAGAAAAGGCCGCTTTTTATCTGCGTCTTCGCTTTCTGCACGCTAATTTCGCCAGTGCATCGCACGAATGCAGATAGAAAACACATCGATCTGAAGCACAAACCCTTAGACCAATCGGTCACGGTGGCTCTTTCGCTTTTCCATTTTTCTTTCGCTGATTGATCGAAAATTTCGGAAACGTCGTTGGGTAAGTATATAAGGAGATTTGCTAGGTTGGGGCAAATGCGTACATGTTCAGACTATAGTGGAGTGTGGGATCATATTCCGGACAGATGGATAGAGCCCCCAACATTAAGTATTAAGACGACGTCTCTGTAATATTCGAGCAGAGTCCTTAGAGACAGTCAGCAGTATACGAGTGCAATAGAATTTAGGTCATAGTCTTCGATTTGCCCCAAAAGTTGTCAAAAGTCATTATTTGGACAAAGTATGACATTCTGAAACTTTTGGGTCATTATCGATTTTTGGTCCCGGGTTACGGTAGGTTACCCCAGGTTACTGTAGCATGGGCCAACCATGACCGAAATTCAAAGTTAGCGTATGATTTCGATAGCATTTGTTACGCTGACAAAGATTGTAATTGACGAAAAACCAACATCTTTTGGAAAAAGTTTCAAAAAGGCCAAAAAACCGTTTTTTCATGTTTTGAAACACGTTTTTTTGGATCTGCTGAAAAAGTATTAATTGACTATAATTATGACGTTAATATATGTCGAAAGAACACAAAATTCTGCGTAGAATTAAACTTTCGTAGGCCAATTTGCATTTCCCCATCATGACGAAAATACAGCTTCAAACAACTATTTTTCCTCGAATTGATCAGGAAAAAATTTAATTTGGGTAGGTCAAAAAAACTTTCCGCCCATTTATGGATTAATTTTTGTTAGAATGATAGAAGTTTACTTTGATAACTAGCTTTAATACATTTCAAGCAGATTTGGAAAGAAAAAAAAATTGACCTACCAAAATTGAATTTTTTCCCTGATCAAATCGATGGAAAAAATTTGTTTGAAGCTGTATTTTCGTCATGATGGGAAAATGCAAATTGGCCTACGAAAGTTTCATTCTACGCAGAATTTTGTTTTCTTTCGACATATATTAACGCCATAATTATGGTCAATTAAAACTTTTTCAGCAGATCCAAAAAACCGTGTTTCAAAACATGAAAAAACGGTTTATTGGCCTTTTTGAAACTTTTTCCAAAACATGTTGGTTTTTCGTCAATTACAATCTTTGTCAGCGTAACAAATTCTATCGAAATCATACGCTAACTTTGAATTTCGGTCATGGTTGGCCCATGCTACAGTAACCTGGGGTAACCTACCGTAACCCGGGACCAAAAATCGATAATGACCCAAAAGTTTCAGAATGTCATACTTTGTCCAAATAATGACTTTTGACAACTTTTGGGCCAAATCGAAGACTATGACCTAAATTCTATTGCACTGACCTGCGCGAGAATTACTGACACCGGGTCTTAAAAAATCGGCCCAACCGTGTGGACCGAATTGTATCTGGCGTAGTTTCCGCCAATCGGCCGGATTTTATAGCGTTTGGAAAAGTGTCCATAGTTTGGAGAGACCAATTTTTGCTCCGTAAATGGAATCACCTCGTAATTAACGATAAAGTTTGTTACACGGGTAAACAAGATGCAATAAACGCGGAAAAATTGCATTCGCAGCGAACGTTGGTTTATGAAAATTAATTGACCCCGCCAATGAGTCAATAATTTAACCGGTCCGAGTTCCGGGTTGCACAGTTACAGTGGATTAATATAGAGGGAAAACTGTATATTAACTAAAAAGTAATTCATTGTTTTCAAATGGCAATTCCTTATCAAAACTTTTTTATAAGTACCAGGGTCAATCATTTATACTGCATACGACCCGCGCATCATTGATCTGTAGCCTACTTACACCCAGTTGCATAAGTACAGGTTCATCTTTATTTTCCATTTTTCAGGTGATTGGAGTGGTTTAAGATTGGATGACATAAGTCATTCGATAGAGCATGAAGTTAGGAACAAATTACGATGTTGAACTAAGAATTTCAGTAGCATACGACACGGATATAACAATTCCCACAACATACGCAAAACGGATTTTTTCCAGGTATTGAGAGAGACATCATTGGAAAGCCTTTGAAAAGCTGCATCGAAACATGGTTTTGTTCTTATTTAGAAAAAATTTTCTCTTCGAACAGACAAGCTCCGAAACACAAATTTTCCATGGCTATGCAAATGATAAATTTAAAATTGGCATATTTTGATATCCGAATCAGTCACTTTTTTCAGAATTTGAAGCCAGTCTGTTCTCAGAAAAAAAAATTTCTGAAAAAGAGGGCTTTCCAATGATGTCTCTCTCAATACCTGGAAAACATCCATTTAGAAACTGTTTTTTGCGTATGTTGTGCAAATTGTTATATCCGTGTCGTATGCTATTGAATTTCTTAGTTCAACATCGTAATCTGTTCCTAACTTCATGCTCTATCGAATGACTTATGTCATAACAATCTTGAACTACTTCAGTTACTTGAAAAATGGAAAATAAAGGTATACTTATACAACCGGGTGTATAGCCGTCGCCAAACGGAAATCGGTGAGAAAAAGCTTCTATTCATCTGCGCCTTCGCTTTTTGCTCGCGCTTTTTCGCCTGAATTAGGCCTGTTTTTGGCCGGATTCCAATTTGGCGACACCATATTCTCTAATTGCGCTTTTCACAGGCATTCCGTTTTCTTGGCCTTTTAATTAGTCTCTCTGTCTACCTCTCTCATTGAATTATGATTTACCACTTCCTTTCTAGTAACGAATCATGGACGAATCACAAAACCTTGTTTATTCAGTTGGCTCTTCCAACAAGTCGGGACTTGTTTATATGTTGGAATGATCGCGAAAGCTCGTTTTATCCGTGTTGCTCTCGCTAAACAAACAGTTTCAGCTCCGATTATGCCCGATTCTTTGCGATTTGTAGTTTGTACTATGGCACTAGTTACTTTCATGTGTATAATAATGGATCTGCCTTCGTACTTTTTGAAAAGAAATGGTTTGTTTGATTCGGTTGCCGAGAAAATAACACATTTAGGTGATCTTGGAAATGTGGGCGCAGAATAAATTGTTCATGATTTTTTTCATTGGATATAGAAAGAGACATAGTGAAAGACAGAGAGACAGAGAGACAGAGAGACAGAGAGACAGAGACAGAGAATCAGTTGTAAATTTGAATATGCACCCGTATTAATTATCATACCTATTCGGATTCCAATCATATGGACATTCGCTCGCCTCTCCCTCATTTCCACCTCTGCTGGTCATGCTGACGGTAGTTGAGTCTCCTTGGGGTTTTAAGGAGCACCGTAGCAGGTTTGTCTCTCTCTCTCTCTCTCTCTCTCTCTCTCTCTGTCTCTCTCTGTCTCTCTCTCTCTGTTTGTATCTCTGTATTACTCTCATATTCTTTCAAGCTCCAAGTACGATGTTTAGTGCTGGAAATGACCCCGCTCCCGAATCAAAGGAGCAGCTTCTGGAAATCAACTCCCGCAAGGATTTTCAAGACATTCAGGCTGAATTTGACAAAGGTGATAATATCCAATTCAGGTTATTGATTGATTTGCAGCCACGGAGATTACTGTAGTCACGAGACCTGCCTGCCCCGCTCATGAATTGGGTCTCCTTCTGAAGGTGTGCTTTTCTCTATCTCTCTCTCTCTCTTTCTCTCTGTCTCTCTCTCTGTCTATCTCTGTCTCTCTCTCTCTCTTTCTCTCTCTATTTCTTTCATCAACACTCTTTTCAGCCTAAGAATAACCGCCTCACTCGTGTTTGGAACGCCGTGGTTCAGCTCCTCCTGGCCTTGGTCTTTGTCCTCTTTCCCCCGTGGCCTCCTCGCATCCTGAGGAAGATGTTGTTCCGTGCGCCTCCGAGAGGTCACTACTACCATTTGATCTACGGACAGGTAAAATACCTTACAATGATATACTCAAGATAGCCGGGCACAGCTAACAAGGGAAGTGCACCAACTCGTCTTGATAGAATCAAAATCGGCCGATTGGGCATTGTAGGGGACCCCAAGGGCTACCCAAAACTGTTTTCAAAAAGTGCCAACTCGGCTCCGTTTTCGAGAAACTGATTTGCATTCTAAGTATCATTCAAAGTGGACCAATAGCAAACATCGGCAAGTTGGCCGAGTGGTCTAAGGCGCCAGCCAAAGAATGTTTTTTGACATGGTGCTGGTTCGAGTCCTTTTTCAGAAAACCTTTTTGCTTTTCTTTGTTTGACTCACTCGCATGACACTGTTGTTTTTTAGAAAGATTTTCAAGCCGTTCCATTATGCTTTTTTTCTTACATTTGTATTTTGCTTCATATTATTAGGTTTAAGATTAATGTAGATTGATATAATAAAGAAACAATCCAACACAGAAAAGCAAAAAGGTTTTCTGAAAAAGGACTCGAACCAGCACCATGTCAAAAAACATTCTTTGGCTGGCGCCTTAGACCACTCGGCCAACTTGCCGATGTTTGCTATTGGTCCACTATGAGTGATACTTAGAATGTAAATCAGTTTCTCGAAAACGGAGCCGAGTTGGCACTTTTTGAAAACAGTTTTGGGTAGCCCTTGGGGTCCCCTACAATGCCCAATCGGCCGATTTTGATTCTATCAAGACGAGTTGGTGCACTTCCCTCGTAAGTATCACGTTCTTATTGAGCCCCTACCGTTGCAATCTATAATTGAGGGTCTACTGACTTTGATCTAACTTGGAGTGTAAACTGACTTCCATTTCTATGAAAATCGCGTTAAAAATAGGGTTTCTTACGTTGTTTTCCCCAAAACTGTGATCGGCGTCAACTTACGAGGTGATAATGTGCTCATTACTAGTAAAAGCAAGACATTCTCAGCCGTCGGGTATCGAACCAGACACCTCCAGATTATGAAGCGACTATGTTGCCACTGAACCACAAAGGCGCAATTGCGGCGGCGACCGAGCGGGGGCTCGCGTCAGTCATTTCTCCAGCACAATTGTG
Organism: Oscheius myriophilus; assembly: GCA_964057215.1. Lineage (NCBI taxonomy): Eukaryota > Metazoa > Nematoda > Chromadorea > Rhabditida > Rhabditidae > Oscheius > Oscheius myriophilus. The sequence goes on along the minus strand of OZ059902.1, from coordinate 2,830,206 downwards.
CCGCAAAATCGATTGTAACTCGAAAACCAGCACCGTTAGTAAAGTTGGGCTCCACTGCTCTAATCAGCGAAAAATTCTCTATCCAATAGTTTGCACTTCGTTTGGATTTGAGCTGCTCGGGACCAATCTCATGACTTCCGTCCCTTCCAAAAACGAAGATCGACTTTCGACTAACCAGCTTTCTTCTGAATCTCGCGCGTGTGCAGATTCAACCAATTGCATGAAAACACCGTTTTTGGCATGGGCCTACTGTCGCAGAGTATGTACTGTCGCGGCGGGAGCCCATATTCCCGCTTACCGCCTTTACCTGCAAACTCAACCTGAACGATTCGCAATTACAGTGTCATGAATCCTTTATAACATTAGATCCTTTATAACATTAGAGGGTTGTCATTCTGTCCGTTAGCAGCGCAACGTTGCGGAGAGGTACACCCTTTCATTTCCCCCCAACACGACAATGGGGAACATTTCATTGAAATGGGTAGAACAAAGCGGCCGCAGGCTGCGTACCTAAGCGGCCGCAGGCCGCGATCACAGATTGAGGCGGCCGAAGGCCGCCGAACCCAGTAGGCGAAAACCCGCGCAGTGGGGCTTTGGCTTCTGGTGTTACAAAAAGGAAACAGATTGCAGCGATTGGGGTCGAACCAGAGACTTCCAGCTTAGGAAGAAAGCATCTAACCATCGCGTCATTGTGTTGGTGCTGGCGCAGGGATTTCAAAGCGCGCGGGGGTCAGGCGGAACAAAATCGATTGTAACTCCAACATTAGCATAGTTAAGCAAATTTGAGCTTCGATGCTCTAAGCAAGATAAAATTCTTCATCACTTGTGTATGCTTCAAATTCTTCAGTTAATTGCAGATACTTCTATAAGAAAGCGACCTTTAAAAAGCTGAGTTAAAGCCGTTTCTAGGGAGATGAGCGACGCACGGCGTTTTCGGCCAAGGAAGCTGTTGGCAAGGAAGACGTCCGACTGTGTCTCCCCATGTTGTTGGACAAGAAGGTGGACGCTGTGGATGTCTACTACCATATTCTCAGGAGCAAGGTAAATTCTACTTTGAAGTCACCTTTCAATCCTCTCCAGCCTGTGATTCTTCCCGTTGATGACGACGTGAACATCTGTGTTGTCCACCTGCGCTGTGAGTTGACCAACGTCCACCTGACGGAGACCGGTCGCTCTCCCTACCTTATGATCTTCTGCCAGCCAAATAGCTCAGACTTGGGCAGTTGTCTCATGATGGAACCGAACTTCGCCGACATGGCTGACTTTCTCCGCTGCGACATGTTGTTCTTCGACTACCCGGGGTACGGCGTGTCCGACGGACAGCCCTGCGAGTACCTCATCTACCGAAGCGCCGAGGTTGTACTGGAACACGCAAAGGAATTGGGCTACGACTTGGCACACATCATCCTCGTCGGATTCAGTCTGGGCACGGCTGCCGCTGTTCATCTGGCTTCGAATAACCAGGTTGGAGCGGTTGTGTTGATGGCTCCGTTTACCTCATTTCTGAGGGTTGGATTTAATTGTCCGAAGAAGGAGAAGAGTGTGAAGTTTGACTTTTTCAGGAGGTAAGTTGGAGAGAAGAGAGAGAGAGAGAGAGAGAGAGAGAGAGAGAGAGAGAGAGAGAGAGAGAGAGAGAGAGGTAGACAGGCAGAGAGCGAGACTTTAAAATGATTCTTTTAGTATCGATAAGGCTGCAGCTATCACATCTCCTACCCTCATTTGTCACGGAACAAAGGATGTGATTGTGAAACAGGCCCATGGAGATGTCCTTGCTTCTGAAATTGAAGGGGCGGAGATGTTCATCGTTGAAGATGCTACTCATCAGGTAGGAGAGGTGTGAGTGTGTGAGTGTGTGAGTGTGTGAGTGTGTGAGTGTGTGAGTGTGTGAGTGTGTGAGTGTGTGAGTGTGTGAGTGTGTGAGTGTGTGAGTGTGTGAGTGTGTGAGTGTGTGAGTGTGTGAGTGTGTGAGTGTGTGAGTGTGTGAGTGTGTGAGTGTGTGAGTGTGTGAGTGTGTGAGTGTGTGAGTGTGTGAGTGTGTGAGTGTGTGAGTGTGTGAGTGTGTGAGTGTGTGAGTGTGTGAGTGTGTGAGTGTGTGAGTGTGTGAGTGTGTGAGTGTGTGAGTGTGTGAGTGTGTGAGTGTGTGAGTGTGTGAGTGTGTGAGTGTGTGAGTGTGTGAGTGTGTGAGTGTGTGAGTGTGTGAGTGTGTGTGAGTGTGTGAGTGGAGTGTGTGAGTGTGTGAGTGTGTGAGTGTGTGAATGTGTGAGTGTGTGAGTGTGTGAATGTGTGAGTGTGTGAGTGTGTGAATGTGTGAGTGTGTGAGTGCGAGAATTGAACTACTTTTTCTTTCCAGGGTCTCCTCTGCCAGCGCAAGATGTGGGACAAAGTGGACCAGTTCCTCGACGCCAAGCTTGGAATTGAAACAGCTTGGAGGCATCTGCTCAAAACTCTCCCCCAGCGCACTCCTACCGATTTCACTTTCACTTGGGACACTTCAAATATCCTCGCTTTTCTTGTCCCCAGGAGCAAGACCACAGCGGTCAGTGTTGAGAAGTCTGCAGAAAAGACGGATGGAACCCGGACCCCTGAGAAGAGCAAGAGTCGCGAAGATGCTGCGGAGACTCCAAAAATGAAGACTCCTGATTGCAAGACTGCTAAGAGCCCGCTTACCCCGAAGAGTCCCATTACCCCGATTGAGAAGTCGTCTTGAGTACAAAATAGATAAAATGATTTGTAACAGGAAAAGTTAAATAAAATTACTAGGAAACGTTGTCCGTCTCTCTGTCTCTCTGTCTCTCTGTCTCTCTGTCTCTCTGTCTCTCTGTCTCTCTGTCTCTCTGTCTCTCTGTCTCTCTGTCTCTCTGTCTCTCTGTCTCTCTGTCTCTCTGTCTCTCTGTCTCTCTGTCTCTCTGTCTCTCTGTCTCTCTGTCTCTCTGTCTCTCTGTCTCTCTGTCTCTCTGTCTCTCTGTCTCTCTGTCTCTCTGTCTTTCTGTCTCTTTGTCTCTCTGTCTCTCTGACTCTCTGTTTCTCTGTCTCTCTGTCTCTTTGTCTTTCTGTCTCTCTGTCTCTCTGTCTCTCTGTCTTTCTGTCTCTCTGTCTCTTTGTCTCTTTGTCTTTCTGTCTCTCTGTCTCTCTGTCTCTCTGTCTCTCTGTCTCTCTGTCTCTCTGTCTCTCTGTCTCTCTGTCTCTCTGTCTCTCTGTCTCTCTGTCTCTCTGTCTCTCTTTCTCTCTGTCTCTCTGTCTCTCTGTCTCTCTGTCTCTCTGTCTCTCTGTCTTTCTGTCTCTTTGTCTCTCTGTCTCTCTGACTCTCTGTTTCTCTGTCTCTCTGTCTCTTTGTCTTTCTGTCTCTCTGTCTCTCTGTCTCTCTGTCTTTCTGTCTCTCTGTCTCTCTGTCTCTCTGTCTTTCTGTCTCTCTGTCTCTTTGTCTCTTTGTCTTTCTGTCTCTCTGTCTCTCTGTCTCTCTGTCTCTCTGTCTCTCTGTCTCTCTGTCTCTCTGTCTCTCTGTCTCTCTGTCTCTCTGTCTCTCTGTCTCTCTGTCTCTCTGTCTCTCTGACTCTCTGTTTCTCTGTCTCTCTGTCTCTTTGTCTTTCTGTCTCTCTGTCTCTCTGTCTCTCTGTCTTTCTGTCTTTCTGTCTCTCTGTCTCTTTGTCTCTTTGTCTTTCTGTCTCTCTGTCTCTCTGTCTCTCTGTCTCTCTGTCTCTCTGTCTCTCTGTCTCTCTGTCTCTCTGTCTCTCTGTCTCTCTGTCTCTCTGTCTCTCTGTCTCTCTGTCTCTCTGTCTCTCTGTCTCTCTGTCTCTCTGTCTCTCTGTCTCTCTGTCTCTCTGTCTCTCTGTCTCTCTGTCTCTCTGTCTCTCTGTCTCTCTGTCTCTCTGTCTCTCTGACTCTCTGTTTCTCTGTCTCTCTGTCTCTTTGTCTTTCTGTCTCTCTGTCTCTCTGTCTCTCTGTCTTTCTGTCTTTCTGTCTCTCTGTCTCTCTGTCTCTCTGTCTCTCTGTCTCTCTGTCTCTCTGTCTCTCTGTCTCTCTGTCTCTCTGTCTCTCTGTCTCTCTGTCTCTCTGTCTCTCTGTCTCTCTGTCTCTCTGTCTCTCTGTCTCTCTGTCTCTCTGTCTCTCTGTCTCTCTGTCTCTCTGTCTCTCTGTCTCTCTGTCTCTCTGACTCTCTGTTTCTCTGTCTCTCTGTCTCTCTGTCTCTCTGTCTCTCTGTCTCTCTGTCTCTCTGTCTCTCTGTCTCTCTGTCTCTCTGTCTCTCTGTCTCTCTGTCTCTCTGTCTCTCTATCTCTCTGTCTCTCTCTCTCTCTTTCGCATTATATTCTACGCGTTGAAACACTTCATTTACAATGGAATGCACTGAGAATCTGACCACGTGACTCAATTTCAAACTTTCCTTCAACGCAGACAATCTTGTACTTTTCAAGGTTCGCCATTTCACATGCCCTCATCGGAGTTTTATAAACATAGTCTTGGTTACATCCAGAAATTGAGAGTTCACATTTGTCTCCGACGACAGTTGTAGTAGCTTTTGGATTTCCATCAGCCTTCACTCCACAACCCGCTGTGAAATCTTGAATGCTGGGAATAGTGCAGTTCAAACATGGATCTAAACTTTAAAGGTTATGCACATCTGTTTTTCCTACCCAACGCCTGAGATGCACTGAATAATAGAATAGGAAGCAGGAACTTAATCATTTCGCTCCTGAAAATTCAATTTCAACAGCTGTTTTTAAGGCAAAGAAGAAAAGTGGTTATACAGTGACACAAAATAGGGAAAACTGTCTGGCACTGTTTTCATGGTCTCTCTAATTGGAAAAACACGGCACTCTTTTTTGGATCAAAACAGATTTTGCGGATTTGTCTTGTGTTTGTTGAATAACATTGAGACCAAAAATTCAAAAGTGAAAATTTGGTTTAGGAAAATTATGTTTGCCATAAGACTTTTTCTGAAATTTTTATTTGACATTTCTGAAATTTTTATATGACCAAACATTTCTGAAAATCTTGGGATCTGGTCTTTTCCGGGTGCCGGGTTACGAAGCTGGTACTGTAAAATTTTAAACAACTCACTATCAGAATCACTTTTAAATGTAAACCATTTTGTAAAGCATTCTAAATTGGCCCGAACGGAAATACTCGAGGGGGAAATGTTTTCCGCCAAAAACCAAAAAAAGTGTCATTATTTGGTCTTTTTTGGGGTTTTTTCTCAAATCTTTTTATTTATAGGAAAAAAAATTAAAAACATTTTATCATTTTCTTGAGTGTTTTTGACAACAAATTTTGAACAACCCCCCCCCCTCCAACAGCCCAAAAATTTTTGATTTTTGGCGGAAAAATGTTGCCCCTTGAATATTTCCGTTTGGGCAAGTCAGGAATGTTTCTGGAAATAAAATGCAATAATGACGTAATAGATGGATATCGATCGATTATCGATTGATTTAACTTTCATCTTATGGGGCAGACCACACCCTATTTGTTTAGGCCACACCCGAATTAGGCCACGACCTTTGAAGCATGCCACGTCCAACTTTCGAAATTAAGATACGCCTCTTTTTAATTAGGCCACGCTTCTTTTCAAATTATGTCTCTCTGTATCTCCGGATCTCTGTCTCTCTGTATTGTACGAAAGGAAATACTTCATTTACAATGGAATGCACTGAGAATCTGTCCACGTGACTCAATTTCAAACTTTCCATCAACACAGACAATCTTGTACTTTTCGAGGTTTGCGACTTCACATGCTCTCATCGGAGTCTTGTAAACGTAAAATTTTTTACATCCAGAAATCGAGAGTTCACACTTGTCTCCGACGACTTTTTTCGTCGCTTTGGGGTTTCCATCAGTCTTTATTCCACAACCCGCCGTGAAATCTTGAATGCCGGGAATGGTGCAGTTATGACAATGATCTAAAGTTGAAAGCCTTCTGAATATCTTTATTTGCACATACCCAAAGCTAGCGATACACTGAATAACAAAATAGAAAGCAAGAATTTCATCATTTTGCTTCTGAAAATTCATATTTAATTGGTGATTTTACAAAGGAAGAAATGGTGGATGGAAACAGAAATTTGAAAATCTGTCTGGAACTGTTTTCATGGTCGCTTTAATTTGAAAACACATGTCATTTCTAGACGGATCAAAACAGATTTCTTGGATTTGTCTTGCTTTGGTTGAATAACATTGAGGCCGAAAATTAAAAGTGAAACTTCCGCTTCGGAAATCCAAACATGGCTCGTAAAAACGTCCGTTATCATTTTTTGCCAAATTTCAGGTTTGTTGGTGCAAATTGCTTCTCTTGCAGTGTAAAACAACTCTAGTTTTATAAAGGAAGGAGTATCTGAACTCCGAAGTTAAGTTTAAGCAATCGCTTTTTTAATTACCTTAAAGGAAAAGGTCCGCGTAAAAAACTTTTTTGTGGATTTGTGACAAATGAACAGAGCTTATTTTTCTGATGCAGAAAAGTATCTCATTTTCTCCTTTCGGGGCAAAATTAACCACATTAGGAGCGCCTGAAGTTTTGTAGAAAATATCGTTTGAGTAGCGCGCCATTCTGCGTCTCTCTTTTCCCTGCGCTCTCTTGCCTTTCTCAGGGCAGTCCGAAATGCTAAGAAAATATGGTTTTGGCGGACCGCGCGCCCATTATTAAGAAATTGTTTACTTTACTAATGGCATCCTACGTAAAATTACACGCAGAAAACGTTGGAATACGTTAAATCACGAAATTTCAACAACAAGTAGGCGAAAAAGGCAATTTTTTCAGTTTTTTGGTCATAATATTCGAGCCAAATCGATAACACGTTTTTCTTTTATATTTCCGGAACCGCTAGTAAAAGCTACTTTGAATAAAGCATAAAAATAAACAATCCATTCGTGCCGAAAAAAGTTGAGGCAATTTTTCTACTTTGGCAGCCTTGATTTCGACTGGTATGGCATTCCAGTACTCCAAATGCCTGTAAAGGATCTTCAAAAATTGTTTTCTTACGTAACAAATAAGTAAAACAATCGGAAAACTAAAAAACACCCAAAACCAAACGATTTTCTAACCATCACTTTGGGCATGTTTTCAGTTTCCTTCAAAACATAGGGAAATGAAAGTCTAACACTCGGGTGAATTAAATAATTATACAAAAACAATGTTAATTTTTCATTTAAGACTAAAAAATCTCATTTTCATTCGCGCCCTCGTTCACAATTTCATTTTAAAAATACATTTTAATACAAAGTTGGGAACTTTCCGCGCTCCAATGCTAACTACCGTAACCAAAGCCTTTTTGAAAAAAGCAATTTAAACATGTATTTTTATTATTTTTGAAATAAATTTGGTATTAAAAATACGAGAAAATTATGAAAAACCATTTAAAAACATATATACACGTGCGTTTTCTCAAAAAGATCGATTTCGCATTCAAGTACAACTCTGTCCGTTGTTTAGCAGGGCCTGCGCACATTTGCGGACCTTGCCGGACATGGTCCGCCCAACCACGGCTGCAATGCAAAAATCGGGTTCATTTTTGTTCATTCAAAGCAGAATATCTCGCTTCGTTGTGGATGAAATTTCAAACTGTAAAAAAAAAAAGTTTAAGTTATGATATTAGCTAGCTTTAATTTGCTATTAAAAATGCGAAAAATAATTTTTAAAAATTCCTTTGCGGTCTCTAGTTGAAACATTCCAAACGAAGTATGCTTTAGAAAGAGAAAAAAAAATTGGGCAGCAAAAATGACTATTTGGCACCGAAAAAGGCTATTTGACAACAAAAATAGCTTTTTGACAGCAAAAACCCATTTTGCAATATGCGTGTCTTTTCAGGTGGGAGTTCGCGCAAAAAGCGAAAACGCAGATAGAAAAAGCCGCTTTTTAAGCGGAACCCGCCGTTTTCCCACTTGCTACAGCTATAAGTGGTATTTTGTTCGATTTTTCACCACTAGCCCAATTCTTGGGCTCTCTTTTTTTCTCTTTTTCCCCGGTTTGTCAAACTCACAGAACGATTCTTGATAAGGAGTGTGACCTATGGTGCCTTTTCCTATAAAACACCCCAATCTTTCGGTCTATCAGTATGCAGCTGCTCTTCAGCTTCTTGATCTTTGTTGCCACAACTCAGGCTTTTGATCGTTGGTTTTTGTAAAGTTTGCTTTTAAATTTATCTTTTTAGCATGTCCAACTCAAAATGTCACTCTTCCCAAGACACAATGGTTTCTTCCGCCTACTCTGCAAAAGAATAATTCGGCTTGTAGCTATTCTGTGAGTTTTTAACAAAAAAAAATGGAACCACCAGGGACTTTTTGCCATTTTCTTTTTAGAAATTTCACAAAACGAATTATCTATATTGATTTTATTATCCACTTTGTTGTAATACAAAAAAATCTTTAGTAGAGCCAAGTTTTCGCTCTTAACGCGTTTAACGCGTCGCGCCGCGACAGTATTTCGTTTTGGCACTTTTTGAATATCATTTTCAAAATCAACACAGAAACATATCCTAGCATCAATTATCTATTTCAACAAAAAACTGATAATCCAATTTTCACCCACTTTTCGGCGATATTTCGCTGTTTTTGCACAATTAAATGGGTTTTTAACAAAAATAGTCGTCGAAATTTAGATTTTCAAAAACTTGTTCGTAGCGAAATTTTGTGTAAAATTTAATGGTGTAAATGAATAATTAAACCAATCTTTAACATGTGGTGAAAGGCACCAAAAACTTTTTTCGGTTTTTTTGACAAATGAGAAATCAAAATTTGAACGTTTCGGAAATTGAATTTGTCACAAAATGCAATGTTCAAATTGAAATTTTGTCTTTTTTTTTTTAAAGTTTTACAACAGCCCAAACCATGCATTTTGAAAAATTATGAAAGGCAGCGCTTGCTAACCTCGGTAGCGTGAGCCTGTTAAACGTAGGACAGTCGAAAATGTCCTGGACATTGCACTGCCAGCTTTAACTTTTTAATATATATTTTTTAAAATTTACTACATAATTACAAACCCCCCTTTTTTAGTTCACGGTCCCCGCCGGCTACCTTGCAATGCTCGACGTTTACGCCACTGGAATTAGCAACACCGACCAAATTCGCCTCTCCGACAGCTATTTTTCATTTTACAAGTTGGTTTTGCCCACTCTTTTGAAATCTTTTGAATTAAATTTTAGCACCGACTTTCAACAGGAGAATTGTGGAACACAATGTCCTTCAGTTAACTCGACAACAAATTGGCCAACAAATTTTACAATCACAGCTTTTGCTAGAACAGTTACAACTTTGACACTTCAACTGAGGGTTACGATGAAACCGTGTAAGTTTTTAAGTGGGACATCCAAAATTCGTTTAAGTGAGAACCAAACATTTGCTGTGAATGATTCAAAAACACGGTAGAAAAGTGAAATTTTTGTGAATTTTTAAACATCTTTTGGGTCGTATCTTTTTTGTTTTTGAGAAATTGATTATAATCTATTTTGTGAGATTTTTAGCGTAAAATGTCGTATCGGTTACTTTTGTTTAAAAAAAAATTTTTAATTCGGGATAGTTATAATAAGTAGCCTGGGATCAATCAATACTCTGCCGCAATAAGCGATAATTAATTTTTTGTGTTGTTTTTTTGGGTTCTGAACAGCTTTTACATAAAAAATAAGGGTGTTAAGGCAAGGCAAACATGTTTTTTTCGAAGATTGAAAATCGTATCGAAAATAGAACCGACATTTTAAGTGAGAAAAACTAAAAAAATTTAGTCGAGAATTGATTTTTTAACAAAATTTTGTTTTTCAATTAGAAAATTCGATTGCTATGCAGATAAACGTGAAAACGGGTAGAAAGAGCGAGAGAGTGTGCGAAACAAAGAGATGCAGTGTGTGGGCAGTCTTTGGGTCCCGCAGCGATGGAATATGAGGGTGATCGTTACGGGACCCATAACCAAAAACAGATATTTAACGTTTGGTACCAAGTTTTTTTTGTTGCGCAGAATATTTTGTATATGAAAATTTATAATTTTAAAATTCAGTTAACCCTTCGGCAAATATCATTGGCACTTTTTCACCTTCAAATAACTCGGCCACTTTTGTGCTTTACCTCCAGGACTTCAAAAAAGGAACTTCATACTCCATTACAGCTCAAACTACAAAAGTAAACTACAAATTATATTAATTATGAAAATTTATCTTACAGGTTTACTTAAGAGTGGCAATTGCTTGGGATCTACAAACTGATAAGGAAACTTTTTTGAACAACATTTTCGTTTACGATGGAGGAAATATTGTTGGAACGTGATTTGAAAAATTTACACATTTAAAAATTTTGATTTAGGCTCTACCGAGTTACTGCATTTGGATACATTTCTTTATCGAACACGGTCACTTTATACGCAGCGGATAATATTAATCTGAGAGGAGCGATTGCAATTATGGATCAGTCCAGTGAGTTTTTTTGTTGTTGCAAAATGCCCGACAAAATCGGTTTAGCCCTATTTTTAGTGTCAGTACAGCCGAGCTCTACTGACATTGCATAGAGTAGTTTAGCAATTTATTGAAAGGCCTATTAACATTGATGGAAGTAGATCTGATGCTCTATTGACATTGATGAAAGTGGATTATCAAACACGTTAGTCATCGCTCTATTGACATTTAAACGGGTAAAATAGATTTTGGATCAGAGATCTATTGGCATTGACAGCAAGTTTGGCGTTCTATTGACATAAAAAATAGTGGGTTTGAAATGCGTTAGCTTTACTGACAACGAAAAAAAAATCGATAAACAGATATAGCTCTATATCATTGACGGAGTAGTTTTCTGATTAACAAATTGCTTTATTGACATTGACAAGAGTAGGATTGGTGTTTATATAGGGATGTGTTGACATTGACTACAATGACACTGTGTTTTTGCTCTATTGACATGAATCAGAGTAGGCTTGACCTCTACTCATATTGACCAGGCTACGGCTCTATTGACACTGACAAGAGTAGATTATATATTGAGTTGTGGTTCTATTGGCATTTACAGAAGTAGGTATTATGCTCTACTGGCATTCATCAGAGATGTTCTGAATTGCGTTAAGGCTCTACTGGCCTGATGTAAAAAGTTTCATTAATCAGATAGAGCTATAGGGACACTAGATAGTAGTTTTTGATTCAGTTATTGCACTATTGACATTGACGAGAGTCGGCTTGGTGCTTATAAAGGGATGGGTTAACAGTGACTAGAGTTATTTCGATAGTGTGTTTTTGCTATATTGACACGAAGAAGAGTTGGCTTCAGCTCTAATGTCATTGACCAGGGGAGTTTTCTATGGAGTTAAGGCTCTATTGACATTGACAAGAATATTTTTTATATTGTTTTAGGGCTCTACTGCCACTGACGACAGTAGTTGCAGTAGAGCCCTAACACAATCCGCTCTACTGACATTGAATAGAATGGTTTTGATTTGCGTTTAGGCTCTACTGAGAATGATGAAATTAGTTCCGATAGATGGATAGAGCTCTACTGACATTAACAGGAGTAGTTTTCTGATAGACAAATTGCTCTATTGACATTGACGACGTTTTATTTTTATTTAAAGACTTGGCATTTATTTTGGTTTGTATTGACACTGACCAGAATTATTTTGACGCTGTTTTTTTATCTATTGGCATGAATGAGTAGGCTTGGACTCTATTGACACTGACGAAGGTAGTTTTCTTATTGTGTTAGGACCCTACTGACATTGTCGACAGTAACGTTAAGGCTCTATTGACATTGACGTTTGATAATAATTGTTGGCAATGAAGAAAAACATTTTCTTGTTGTTATTGCTCTATTGACATTGACAACCCAACACTTTTTTTTAGATATTCCTCGCGAAGGCATTGCTGTGGTTTACGCCCCCGTGTATGACAATGGCCACATTGCTCATTTCGACGTCTACGCAGGAGACCTCCCAGGCCGTGAAGGCGCGCTGACCATTGTTGGAGACAAAGACGGTTCCACTCCAATCACTATTCGTCATGTGAATAACGAGGTACGTTTTTATTGATTAAAAAAATATTTTTTTCAGGGCTACGGAGGAGATTTCACCTACCTGCCGGGAGGTCCTCTTTCAACTCATAAAAGTGTTGAAACTCCGCTAAAAAAATATTATAATGCCAAAACCTCTGCAAGGAAATGTTAACACAATCTACTTGTCACTGGCAAGTGGGATTGTGACAATTTCGACTACTGGAGAATAGACAATGAAGTTTTTTGTTTTGTTTTGAAAACTACGTTTTGGCAAAAATGTACTATTGGTTTTATAATAAAGGTTCTTCGTTAATAAGACTTTTTTGCGATAGGGCGCATATATTCCTATAACGCAGAAACTTTTCAATTTTATGAGTTTCATATGTTAAGACAGAATGTCTGTATAACTCGAGCAGTTTGACAGACCTCACGACACGATATCTTGGATTTTGCTCAAGCTTTGTCAAAAACGTTTATTTGGTCTAAAAACACTATTTTGAAGCGATTGGGCCATTATTGATTTTTGGTCCAGGGTTGCGGTAGGTCGTCCAAGGTTATTGTAGTTTTGCTCAAAATGGTCCAATTGAAGTGAAACACGTATCAATCAACTTATTTTGGTGTATGGACTAATTTTTGCTTCACCGCCTTTAGTGACCACATTGAATGACCATATTGAACAAAGTTAGATTTTTTTTTGTTTTTTTCAAAGCAAAAAGTTGCACCGATTTTGTTGTTTTTTTTTTTTAACATTTTCACGTTATAGGAGCAAAATGGGAGCAAAACCACTATTCTAGTCAAATTCTACGCAGAATTTGCTACAAAATAAGTTTTTCAGATCTTGAAGTTTCGGGGCCCATTTCACTCAAACATTGCGAATGATGCGGTTTTTGAAAGTTTGAAATTTCGGGGCCCATTGTACCCATACTCAAACAATGCAAAAACTGCTCTGTTTCCGGCAAATTCATGGAAAAAGTTCGTATCAACAGTCTCGTGCCGCAGATTTTCCGCATCATTCGCAATGTTTGAGTAAAATGGGCCCCGAAACTTCAAGATCTGAAAAACTTATTTTGTAGCAAATTCTGCGTAGAATTTGACTAGAATAGTGGTTTTGCTCCCATTTTGCTCCTATAACGTGAAAAGGTTAAAAAACCACAAAAAAGTTGCAACTTTTGCTTTCAAAAAATTCTGACTTTGTTCAATGTGGTCACTAAAGGCGGTGAAGCAAAAATTAGTCCATACACCAAAATAAGTTGATTGATACGTGTTTCACTTCAATTGGACCATTTTGAGCAAAACTACAATAACCTTGGACGACCTACCGCAACCCTGGACCAAAAATCAATAATGGCCCAATCGCTTCAAAATAGTGTTTTTAGGCCAAATAAACGTTTTTGACAAAGCTTAAGCAAAATCCAAGATATCGTGTCGCACGACTATTTCAAAATTGGAGAAATCGCGTCTTAATGAATACTTCCTGCGACGTTTTGTGTTAGCGAACACTCGTCATATGTTTTTTTTTTGTTAAAGTTGGAGTTTGAGCCGATGTACGGGTGTTTTGAAGGACTTTCCTAGAGCATAGAATGAAAGTATAGTGCTGAAAAAGGCTTTTTGAAACATTACTTTTTAAAAAACGGAAAACTAAGTTTCCAAAAGTAATTTGGCAACTTTTTTGACGCTTCGTAATCGAGCATTACCATTGTTGTCAAAAACACGTTTGAAAATGTTGAAATCGCGTTGTATGGATGTTGTGAACATTCGGAAATTCTGTAAATGACTGGGATTCCAACAAATCTTGTTATTGCGCGCAGCGCGAAGCGCTGCGCGGTGGTTTGGTTCCTCGCCTAATTACTGCGGGGTCAGTTAAAATTAAATGCGCCACAGTTTCCTTCAAAATCAATATTTTTCAATTCTGACAAAAGCATCGTTCTCAGCGTCAAAAACTGCCCCGGAAACTTGCTTGACTTTCTCGATATTTGTTAATTTTCTGAATGGCTCAATCTGCTGCAAGGCCCAAAAAGTGTCGATGTCTCCCGTATATATAATACTGTCGCAGAACTTGCGAACGGGTTGAGCTATTGAGCTGAAATTTTGGTTACAGGTCGGAATCCGTTGCAGTTCGGTGGGCGTAGACTTTGAGCCAGTTTCGTTGACAGGTTTTCTTACAGTACCCTAAAAAGAGGGTCAAAAAACGGACTTTCAGGCACCACGGTCGGAAACGTGAATTTTTTTCGAAATAGATTTGTCCATTGAAAAGTACAAGCAAAGTTGATCGAATAAGTAATCGGACAAGAATGGCGGATTTCCGTTTTAATGAAATGACGTCATTTTTGTTTGCAAAGCCAGCAGTGCAGCATGCTGTCAAAAAGGGCGCCGCAAGCGGCGACTGTGTGACCCATGTGGCTTAGCGGTGTACAGGCGGTCTCGTACGCGGATGATCCCTGGTTCGGATCCTTATGCAGACATTCTTTTGTTTAACTAGATTAATTGGATCGAATCAGTTTTAGATTTTTTTTCTTCAAAATAATAAGGCAAATTATAAAGTGATATCGAACTTCGCGTTCCAGGAAACAATACATCCAATTTTGCGCTTTATCTCTTTTCCTTCCTCCCTCCCTACGGCCGATAAAAAAGTCAATGTTCGCTAAAAAAAAATTGGCCTTTGAACGATAAAAAAGCGGCTTGCGACAGCTATCGAAAATGGCCTTTGGCCGAAAAAAAAGACGTCCTTAGGACGATAACAAAGGCAGCCTGAGGCCGCTATCGACAACGGCTTTCGGCCGACAAAAAAGGCGGCCTCCGGACACTATCGATGACGGCCTTCGGCCGCAATTGATGACGGCCTTCGGCCGATAAAAAAGGCGGCCTTCGGCCGACAATAAAGGCGGCCTGCGGCCGCTATCAAAGACGACCTTCCTTCGGCCGATAAGCAATAGAAGGGGTGGTTTGGAAAAGGCTGGATAAAAAGAGAACAAAATGTTTGATCTGCTTTAAAATAAATTCTTGAACATCGAACAAGAAATCGCTTTCAAAATATATTATATTAAATTGACAGCTATTTTGTCAGAAACAAAAATAACCGAACCACCTCAGCCCTTTTCCAAAGTCACCACATATGCTGGTGTATGCTCTAACAGGCAAAAAAGTTAGTCTGTTTTCTGCAACAAAAGAACGAAGTCCTAGTGATGATTCTAAGCGCTTGGTTCGACCTAAAATCTTGAATGATCTTTGTACAAACAGCTTTTACATACTATTGATAGATTTTGGTAGAAAATAGTGACCCGTATGAGGTGATAGTTGTCCATCATAAAACACCGTGAAACTTTGTTATTATCAAGAAAGTTACACAATTAACTTTGCCAGGACTTTTCTAAATCTAGGCAGCTGCCATATCAGGTTTCAATACTGTCATTTTACAAAGTAAATTTTTCGAAAGTTCTTAGTAAAAGTTCGTGAAATTTAAATCACTTAATTTAGTGGAAGGCTGAGGTGGTTCGGTTATTTTTGTTTCTGACAAAATAGCTGTCAATTTAAAATAATATATTTTGAAAGCGATTTCTTGTTCGATGTTCAAGAATTTATTTTAAAGCAGATCAAACATTTTGTTCTCTTTTTATCCAGCCTTTTCCAAACCACCCTTCTATTGCGGATCGCTTTTTCACATAAATTGACATTTGTTTCTATTTACTGGCGATTCCGATGCATTTGAAACGAAGTTTGCTTAAATTAGGTAGAAAATTGAAAAATGTCTGGAACGCTCCTTATTTTCCGAGTAATCTCGTCCTATTAGAATAACAACTTCGAAATTAGACTGGCTTGTAAACATGGTGCATGCAGGCGTTGCGGCCATCCAGAAGCAGAATCTGCAGACGGTTGGCCGGTTTTGGGCACTTTGAAGCCAAAGATATCGAAAACGGGGAATTTTGGACCCTATGCTGTATATAGTTTTTTGATAAGCCGATTTTTTTCTTTCGCGTGAGCCAAAGTTGCCAAAAGTCCCTGATGGTCCCTTTAACATTCTATTAAAAAAGCGTCGTTGCCAAATTACTTGAAAAAATCAATCATGTTAAATTCTGTTTCCCATAATTGAACATGATCGAAAAATAAACAAGCCAAAACGCCCGAATTTCGGCCTTTTTACTACACTTTGTTGGGAATTTGAGTTTTTGCAGATTGATCGTGTTTCTGGAACTAAAGTTTTCAACAAAACGAATTCTACTTTCAGGCATTTTGGCAAAAATGGAATCTACCCTATCCAGGCACCCACAAACGACCCGGACCTGAAAATGTCAGAAAATAATAATTGGGTCATAGGAAGGAAATACACAACTTGTCAGCAAACCCGGTCGTAACTATAACACTTTTTATTGCAAATTATAATACAAAACATAACTGAACGTTTACATTGTCTGTATGGTTAGTGGGAATGTTATCACAATTGATGCTGAAATTTCATTTTTTTTCTCGTCCTTGAGAAATTGTTTCTCGTTTTTCCTGCGTCATTTGCAAATGTTCTCGTACTTCATGCCTCAGAGATTCATTCGATTCCTCGTGCAGTTTTCGAATATGGCCCCATTCTGTTTCTTCGCGTTCTCTGCGTTGCTGAATGAGTTTTTCATTACGTCGGATGACTTCATCATGATTTTTCCTTATTTGTTCATGTAGAAGCTTCAGTTCCATTTCACTGCGTTTTCGGTTTTCCTCATAAAGTTGTTCGATACGTTGCATCTTTTGTTCATGAATTTTCATCATTTCTTCAAGTCGCTGATTATGTTCGAGTAAAGAAGAGCTCAAGGGACCATGTGAGATTCCTACATTTTGCATTTTTTCGTAAAATTCATCTTCGACCAGTTGCTGTGCATCAACCTTTTCCGCATAAAGTTGTTCGATACGTTGCATCTTTTGTTCATGAATTTTCATCATTTCTTCAAGTCGCTGATTATGTTCGAGTAAAGAAGAGCTCAAGGGACCATGTGAGATTCCTACATTTTGCATTTTTTCGTAAAATTCATCTTCGACCAGTTGCTCTGCATCAACCTTTTCCGATTCATCAGTGTCCGAGTTCTCCATTTCGCAGTCCTGAAAAAAATTTATTTTTTGATCTGTAAAGAAACTAATTTTATTTCAATTAGAAAATTTTTTATCGAAGTTCCGGCGCGCTTTCGCTTTTGATACTAATTTTACATCCATTGAAATATATTCATATTTTTTGCAAAGTTCCGGCACGCTTTCGCCGCGAGACCCGTCGATTAGTGATTGACTTGGTTTTCAATTCTACGCGCTATCGATTGATACTAACTTTACTTCCATTGAAATATTTTCGTATTTTTGCAAAGTTCTGGCACGAATATAAACAAAATAAGCGTAAGAGCACGGTAAAAGAGGTGTGGCAGACGGTTAAACGATCGCTGCAGGACCCAAAGTACCTAGTTCTTTAATATTTGGTCAAAAAACTTGTCAATTCGTTCGAAACTAAGTTTACAAAATCACAGTTCCTCGTTAGAACGTAAGGCATACGATAAAAATTTGTTTTTGGTAGATTTTTGCTTAATTTATCAGGTAATACTTGCAAAAGTTGCAAATACAAAGGAAAATGTGTTAGAGGACATGTACATTTTCTCTAACACAATTACTTTTCTTTTGAAACCACTTTGGCGGTGGTTCAAAAATGTTTCGCAATGGAGCGGGTTTATACGACCATCGGCCGGTTTTTCAAGAATTTATCTCAAAATGTATAGTTTTTCAAAACTGTGAATTCGTTAGTTCTCACGGTTTTATTATTTGGCATAGGTAAATAAGAAGAATGCCGTAAAGAAGAATTTAGGGAAAATAATTTTAAAAAAAGAATAAAATGCGTTTCCCCAATTTTGAAACGCATACCCTACGGAAAAGCGAGCGAGCGCGGGAAAGCTTGAAATCTCAAAGTGGCGCGCAATTCAAAACACGATTTCGGGGTTTAGTCGATTTTGTTCTTTGATTATTTTTTTCTTTCTCACCTCATAATCCAAATCCACTTCAATCTCGTTGAGCAATTTTTGACTTTCATTTATTGCGTCGCCAAGACCTAAAAGCTAAAGGTTTGCAAAATCTCGAAAAATTATTAAACCAATATGTTCAAAAAACTTACGTTCAACTAGTGATGTTAAAAACCTTTTGTATTCCTCAGTCTTGCTCTTAATTTCCCGTAGTTCCTGAATTTCGTTCGCGAGACACATTTTCCGCTGCTCCCTCTTTTCAATTAAAAGGCACATTTTGTCGATCTGTAATTTGACTTTTTCAATCAGCAATGCGTCGTTTACCGTGATGATGGATGTCTTCGCCTCTTCTTGACAGTTTCGGTAAAACTTTAGTTCATCGCTGGTAAGCTGAAAATATAAAACATAATCAAAGTAGGAAACCGAAAAGTTGATGTTGTAGTCATAATATGGACAAACCTGCAAACAAGAAAAAGAAGACAAGATACGTCTATGTTCATCTTCTTGAATCTCTGAAGTTTTTTAGTTACACACTCACACACTCACACACTCACACACTCACACACTCACACACTCACACACTCACACACTCACACACTCACACACTCACACACTCACACACTCACACACTCACACACTCACACACTCACACACTCACACACTCACACACTCACACACTCACACACTCACACACTCACACACTCACACACTCACACACTCACATACTCACACACTCACACACTCACACACTCACACACTCACACACTCACACACTCACACACTCACACACTCACACACTCACATACTCACACACTCACACACTCACACACTCACACACTCACACACTCACACACTCACACACTCACATACTCACACACTCACACACTCACACACTCACACACTCACACACTCACACACTCACACACTCACACACTCACACACTCACACACTCACACACTCACACACTCACACACCTTCGTAAACTTTATGCACGATGGCAGGATCAAACTTTTGAAAATTCGGTTCATTTTTGTTCCGCCCTGAAAAGTAAATGTCGGCTTCTTCAGAAAAACACATACCAGAATAATCTCCTCTTTTCTCTGCGTAGAGTCTCTCCAGAACTGTCATATCTAAGTCGGTCGACTGTTTTTCCTAAATTTCGTTTAATCTTATAATATATTTTTCGGACCAGTGTGTGTAGACGACTGACGACCTTTTTCATGAAGTTTATGGCAATAGACTTTAAGAAATAAAAAAAATTGTTTTCAAAAATGATAGTAATCAAACTTTTTCTATATGCTCCTCCGCCGATCCAAGGGCGACATTGTTTGACGTCATGTTGTGGCTGAATCATAATTTTAACAACATATCGAAGCACATTCTCTTTTGAGAAAAGAATATTTAGAACAATTATTTCACAGGGCCGATAAAAAACAGGACTTTGAGATAACACTTTTTATGAAGAGCAAACAGACCAGGATAAAAAAAACCAAAACGAGAAACATTTTGTTTTCATGCGAAAACTAAAATTCTGAATGACTTAACTAAACTATCGAAATTATAAAAACACACTAGTACAACTGATATTGTTTGTTTATCGTTCGAAGATTCTTAAATTTTTCTATTGATCCTTAAGTTACAATTAGAATTTTAATAAATATTGTATCAATGCGAATCTCATCATAAAATTAGGTCGTTATGATAAAATAAAGGCTGGACGGAATTGAATGCATTGGGCGAGGGGAGAGCAGATAACAAGCGACTGATAAGGGACAAGAAAGCCTAGTCGGTGCTTTGTTTCCGAAAAACGGAACATAATTTGACCAATTCTTAAAGGACTGCGGTCATTGCATCCCACCGCGATTCGTTTAATTCTCTGCGCACTCCTCGTTCACAGTGCTCTCTCGCTGGTTTAACTTATACTCACTTCAAAGTTTCAAATCGTCAGTGGTTAAATATGAGTAGAAAGCCTAGTCGGTGTAAAGTTGGCGTTTATTTTTGCCGATTTCGCAATTTCGCATTTTGTGGGCAGGGCGATGACGCTGATTGGCAATTTTCAAAAGTGATCTAGCGGGTCGCCGTCAAGCTCATTAGGTAGCTTGGTGATAAGGCTGTTTTTTTTCATAAAAGCCCCCATTTGCTAACTCTTTAAAAAAAGCGAGAAGGTTTTTTTGAAAATCGGCGACGCCCTTATATAGTGGCAAGGACGGCAAGGACGGTTACCAGGCAAGGACGCTATAACGCCTCAAGGGGTTATTGCGTGGATGCTGTCTACGCTAGATCAATTAAACTGCACCGGGGCTCTCATGTTGTAAATTTTGTAACCTAGCGAGTAGTAAGGCGCATAGGGGGTGCGTAATAGGGAATTTCGCACCCCTATAAAGAGAGAGCGCCAGACTGTGCATACAATAGGGTGAATCGCACCTGTATAAAAAGAGCGCTCCAGATTGGGCGTGGAACAGGGATTTCTAAGATTGCAAATTGCCTAACCTCTTTAGCGTGCAGTGATGTAATAATACATACCAGAATGAGGACATTAGAGTTTTTTGTAATAGGATATGCCGAATGAAGATTATGAAAACCTCTTTTCTCACGAAGCGGCGAGCAGGCTTGGGCGCGGCCTGCGCTGCCGAGAACCACCTTATACTTATAGCCAGAGAACATACGAATGTTGGATTTGTCGCTATTTCGCAATCTTTTGCAAAAGGATCATAGCAAATTTGATATTTCCCAGATGGATCATAGCAAATTGCATATTTCGCAATAGGATCTTTGCAAAATGCGTATTTCGCATAAGTATCATAGCAAATTGGATATTTCATAATAGGATGTTAGAAAATTGGATATTTCGCATATTTCGCTGTGAACAATGGATCGATTCGATTTTTTTCCATTTGTCAAACATTCTGAATTTTGCAACTCCTTAGAGGGGGGTCTGGGGGGCTTGCCTCCCAGCTAGCGCGCGAAGCGCGCTAGTACATAAATACACACATACACACATACACACATACACACATACACACATACACACATACACACATATACACATACACACATACACACATACACACATACACACATTCACACATACACACATACACACATACACACATACACACATACACACATACACACATACACACATACACACATACACACATACACACATACACACATACACACATACACACATACACACATTCACACATACACACATACACACATACACACATACACACATTCACACATACACACATACACACATACACACATACACACATACACACATACACACATACACACATACACACATACACACATACACACATACACACATACACACATACACACATACACACATACACACATACACACATACACACATACACACATACACACATACACACATACACACATACACACATACACACATACACACATACACACATACACACATACACACATACACACAT